>JYFJ02000875.1:16561-103372 GCA_000934665.2 Catajapyx aquilonaris | reverse complement strand
CCAGATGAAGAAAATTTGGCGGCTTTTTCGATTTTTAAAATGGAAAGGTCCACTGTGCCCCGTGGTCCACTGTGCCCCAGTCTCCCCTACCACCGGTAAGATTTTTATTGTGTCAATTGACCAACCTGAATAATAGGGTAGCCTACCTCTAAGGCAAATGTGGGGCCTCTTTTGTATTATGTGCAATATTGCGATACTTTTGTTTTCAATCTGGGATGTTGATGACGCTCTGAATCGTTCTATAGGAAATCGTAGTTTGGCTTTCCGTGTGAAGCACTTAATGACGCTTACTTACAAAGCAACGGTTGTAAGGCTGGCCATAACTCAGACGTCAACATCTTGGCGGTTTCTACAGAAGGCAAACCGTCAAAATATGCTGGCTGACAATGTTGTTCGGTCATATTGTCGCCACCATCAGCAGCCGGTCTGAGCGGTCAATAATAAATAAAATTGTTGATCTCACAGGTCAGGGGCCCAAGGGGGTAATCACTCGACTGGAAAGTGTACACTGAAGTACCAAATTCAAGGAGTACCAAGGAGTAATAAAGAGTGAGGTACCTGAGGAGTACCTGGGAGTACCACTCGCTGGTGTACACCGGAGTACCGAAGTGGTTACCCCCTTGCAGGGGCCACTGTCGCACTTGTAGGCCAAAACACCTCTCCGGTACAATTACGACTGAAAATACAGTACATTAACACGAATGAAGATATCCCAGTGAAATCTGAACTGAACTAACTCCATTATGTGAGAAAGGAAATGGCATTGCAACACGTGCTGAAAATGGCCACTATTTGCGCCCAGGCAGGCCTGAACACGACGCTCCATATTTTGGAAGCTCATGGCCAGCTTGTCCTGAGGCACTGCCTGAATTTTTTGGATCATGTGGTATTGTTTTTTTATGGCGTCTATATATGGATCGTGGTCTGTTTCGGTACACTCGCCCTTTCAGATATCCCCATAAAAAGTAATCCGGCGGGGTATAAGATCGGACCACAGTGGTGGCCAAAGTCCAAGGGGGTAACCACTGGACTGAAAAGTGTACACTGGAGTACCAAAATTCAAGGAGTACCAAGGAGTACCAAAATTCAAGGAGTACCAAGGAGTACCAAAGAGTAAAGTACCTAAGGAGTACCTGGGAGTACCACTAGCAGGTGTACACCGGAGTACCGAAGTGATTACCCCCTTGCCAAAGTCACTTGAAAATGATTCGGTCGCCGAAAAAGGACTGAATTTGGCCATGCCAACGTGTGATGTGTGGCATTGTGTACCGAAACAAACCATGATCCATCGATGCCATGAAAGAAAATTTCCTCCAAGAAATTCACGCCGTGCCTTATTTTATGACGTGCCGGCCAGATCTTCCAAAATATGGAGGGTCGATGTCAGGCCTGCCTGGATGCAAATGGTGGCCATTTCCTTCACATGTTGCGATGTTATTTCCTTTCATAATATATATAAAAATTAGACCATCACCACTTACCACAACTACCATCCATCTACCGCGTCTTTGACTACCAGGCAGCAAATCACCTTCCCCTTTGGATAAATGGAATACATCATGTTTCAAGACAGGTGTTCATATTTATAATCGATATTTCAACTCGGCTTGTTTACTTTAACAGGTAACCCTGTAATGCCCACTGGGTCATATCTGGCACACCATTTAGTGCAATTTTTGCAATTTTTGCAATTTTTATATTTCCTGTAAGTGCCAAATTGCACTAAATGGTGTGCCCAGGGATGGAAAAAGAACCGCTTCCTTCCAAGAAGCGCTTCTTTTTTCCATGTGCAGGGATGGAAAAAGAACCGCTTCCTCCCAAAGAAGCGGTTCTTTTTCCATCCCTGGGTGTGCCAGATATGACCCAAGGGGCATTACAGGGTATATGCCAAGTGCTAGTATTCGGTTGCGTGGGCCCATCTTTTGTAACATCTACAAATGATATAAGCCAGCAAGAAATGGGTTCTTTCATAGACGTTTGATTCCAATAATAATTTATTGTTCCAATGGGCCATTCCCAATAGGAAATTCATTTCCATGCAGGCCTTGTCTGATTCAATTAGGTCTACTATTAGCATCTAATATTTCTGAATGTTCTTATGGCTGCTAAGAATTAATTATCTAAAGTACTGCTTAAAAGGACTAAAAATCGGTAGAATACAAACTCTTTTTAGTCTTAGAAGCTGTAAGCCCGTAAGGGAAATAATATTGTGTTCCCCAGTTTTCAGTTTCGCAAATCGATTAATAATCACGCCTGAATTGCGTACTAAGCACTAATTAAACGTGCTAGAGAAGTGTCACGCTCAATTTACCATGCCAATATTTTTTAATCGCTAAGAGGCAGGAGATGTCAGGCAAAAAAGGGCCCTATGCTCTCGGTAGCCTTTAAACGAGTGGCCTGAACGTACCCAAAAAACGCTTGCCTCTCAACTTGCCACATATTGTCGTACAGATCATCACGGCAAACGACTCGAAAAAAACGAGGAGGCTGGTACGTGTGTGTGTGTGTGCATGTGTGTGTTCGGCAGGGGGTTTCTCAACGAGACGTGTGGCGCAATCCAGCAGTTTGGAAACTCCGGGTAGGCACGGAACAGCAATTTCAAAGTAAAGTTCTCCACCGAAACGGGCGGTTCACGATTTCCATTAATGCTTCCCCACCACGCTGGAAGCCTTCTAGAGAAAGCGGGCCCCCCTCTCTCAAAAAAGAAAGGATGGGTGGGGGGTCAAGGGGAGGCTGATGGGGGGAGAGAAAAGACCGACTTTGATGAATTGGATGTTGGTCCACTCACGTGCCAAAGTGTGAGCACGTAGACCTCTCCCCGACCTACACACAAGACTTTCCTCCGGCAGATTCGTAACACTACTGCCCACTAATCCACTTCCATCTTTATTTATGAGTTAGACGTGATGGTGAAGGTGGCGGAGATGTGGATCGAAAAGTCAGACCGAAAGAGATGAAATAGTCGCGAGGTGTCCTCATTTCATCAATAGAATTCAATTCCTTTGCAGGAAATGGGCTAGATGGACTAGAACTAAAAGCACCAGAAAAAATGGCTCCAAATGTCTGGTATGATGAGATTCGTGATATAAAATTACCCTGAAAGTAAAGCTCTAATGTATCTGACGTGAACACTGACAGGTGAATCAAGCCACAAAATGAGGTGTTAATAATGAGGACAGCTTATACAGGGTGATCCAAATACTTGTACGATTGCCATGGCTAGTTTTGGCACTGAGCTGCTTATTTTAGCGGTTAATTTTGCATGGTAACTTTTAATGGTCTTCAAAGTATTAGCATCTAATCTGAAATGCAACGTACGAGTATTTTCGATTAGGAATTGCCCTTTGGAACAATATTGGCTTCTCACGTCAATAATAGGACCCAAATTATGCAGCGCAGACCCCGTAACAGGCTCTAAATGGATGGATATATGTAACCTCATATTAGCAGCTAATACTTTTGATAACCAGTAAAAGTAACTAAGCAAATGTAACTGCTTAAATATAGCAGATGAGTGACAAGAAGTGGCCATATTAGTCAGAGAAGTATTTTGGATCACTGAAATAAAGGTGAATAAGTTATACACGTGAAAAGAACATGACCATTGACCAGTCATCATTTTTTGATAAGGGGGCGCAGTAGCGAAAATACGGTGAACCAGATGGCTCTGCAGCTAGTTCTCGAACCTAGCCTACCTATTGTTTGCACAACAATAGAAGGCAGTTGTTGCTCCCTCTCAAACAATCCCTTGTCCCGTTGCGTTGCCATGACGCCTTCCCCCACCTTCCCGCCCTAACCGGTAGGCCTACCCTATATGGTTTAACTCTAAACTGGTCTAGTCTCGAGCTAGCCCCCATGGACTTTTCCCAATGACTTTTCTGTAGGTCTGCCCCGATGCCATCTCTTGCACTTATAGCCTACATATCTGAAAACGACTCATTATAATAATTATAATTAGTCGTTTTGAGTCGTTTTTGGTTCCTTTCTGATTGAAAACGCCCTAAATCCATGATGGCCGACTGTAAACACGCGCTCCAATTGGCTCCAATTAAACATTGCCGATTTGCAACGATTTGGTTCGCCGTCTGGCCATCAGAAGGGGTTTTGTTACCACCAGGCGTCGCCACTCGCTGAGCTGGAGACTATTATTTTACGAATCTGACCTCTCGCCCTGGGGTTACCGTTCTGGTGAGAGAAAAACAGACTGCACCGTCGGAAATCTTATTTTTGGGACGATTTTTAGAGACCAACTTGTATTTTGAGTGGAGTATCCCTTAAGATATTGGTAAACCCCACAATTTTCTCTGTTCAATAGCATACATTTGGGGGGACATCTGTGAGGAAAACTAACTTGATATTTTGAATAATTTTTGGCGGGAAGTAAATTGCAAGCTGCCACCTGTAGGCTATTACGTTTCTGAATTTTCCAAATGATTACAACCATTAAGGCGGAAATATGAATAACGCATTGTACAGTTTCTGTCGATTTATAAAATATCCTCAAGTTGCACTGCTGCGATTGTTTCACTTATGTGAAAATGAAGACTTATACCTAATTGACCTAGCTTCAGCAGAGCTTCAGTAAGTAGGAATTTGTTACAAGTGAAATAACTTAAGCTGTGCTTTTCTAGTGATGAAGGGCTTTTAAAATTCCATTTATTTTGACCCTGCAGGTGCATTCATTTCAGACTACGCGAGATAAACTAATAGGATCTGGGCCTGTATTCTCGTATAGTAGTGTCGAATGATTCGTACTGACGAGCGGTGACGTCAAAATGACGTGAACCGATCGGCGCTGCTTTCACGGGATTGGAACGCCTGCGGTTAGGTCCTCGGTTCCGAATTCGGTGCTGTAATGTCAATAACGATCCTGTTGCCAAGCAGTTTCGAGTTCGAATTGAGCAATATGGCGGCCAACATGAATCGTAAGTTGAGGAAGCAGCAGGCGATAACCACAATGGTAGCGACAATGACTAGGTCAAGAAGACTCGGCGGGAAAATCAAACAAATTCGCATCCTGGCCTGTGATTGGTCCTTCCCGTTGTAATGCTCAATCGGGGCCCACCGAGCCCGTTGCTTATTAATCCTCAATTGGGGCCTACTGATCACGTTGTTTACCAATATTATTGATTGGGGCCGATTGGGGCCTACCGAATTCGAACGTGTTGATATCGACCGATTTCGTTGCCCCGCCCCCTCCCCTCGGCTAGCGTCATCGTTCGTCACTACGAGCCGATCGTTTCTGCGAGAATACAGGCCCTGGTCACCTTATTTTCTCAGCCATCAGTATAGGGATGACATCAGACAACCACTGCACTAGCAGGAGTATAGCGGTTTGCCATATAGAAAAGCTGTTGGGTGGGTCGGCAAGACGGCAACGTTTGTCTATGAGGCTATTTTCACATGAGCCACGATGGCAGCGCTGCCGCATAAATTAGGCAGCGCTTCTCTGTCCGCGTACGTTTTGCAGATTTGTTCGCCACCACGGACGCGCTGCCAGCCGAGCACGGTCTCAAAATGGACGTCTGGCGGCACGAAAAGTGGCGCGTCTCGTGTGAAAGGCTTCATGTGATTCAATGCAAACACGTGGGAGCGCGGCCAGTTGGCGGCGCCAACAATCGCCCTGCCAACAGTATTTCTGGCAGCACTGTCAAGCGCGCGGCCACCATCACGTGTGAAAGGCTCCATTTGCAGCAATGCAAAGACGTGGCGGCGCCGCCTTGGCAGCGCGTCCATGGTGGCCTCGTGTAAAAATAGCCTAAGGCTATTTTCACACGGAGCCACCATGGCAGCGCCGCCGCATAAATTAGGCGGCACTTCTGTCCGCAAGAAAAGTCGCGTCTCGTGTGAAAGGCTTCATATGATTCAATGCAAACGCAAACGCAAATGCAAATGCAAATGCAAAAGCGGCGTGGCCAGCTGGCAGAGGCTGGATGCGCCGAAAATCGCCTTGCCTGCCACCAGCATTTCTGGCGGCGCGTGGGCAGCGCTGCCAACCACCACGTGTGAAAGGCTCCACTTGCAGCGATGCAAAGACCTGGCGGCGCAGCGCTGCCTTGGCCCCCGTGTGAAAGAGGCCCATCAAGGGGAACCATAATCTCCATCATACTAAATTTTTGTGACTCATGTCGATCATCCTCTGTAGCATGCTTTTTGCCAAGCAGATATTTTTATTGCTTAAATCCAGATGTTTTGATTCAATCTTTTAGGTCGCGGTATCTCAAAATATTCTGCAGGACTTATGGCCATTGAAAATAAGCCTTTCATTCGTCAGAACTTCAATATCTGTATTGTATGCCATGCGCACTCCAGCCTTCCTTACTCTGTACATTGTTTCATAAAAAAGTGCCGTATCTCTCACAAGCTAAAGTCCTACAAAGAAAAAGAAGGCTTGAATTGGCTCGGAGGTCCAGCTGATAGATTACTCATGTGAAACAGATAAGAGCAAGTTTCATCCTTCTACCAAAGCTGTAGAGGCTCGTCGGCTGCCACGTTTGAGCGAGACTTTAAAAAACGCTACCCTTATCTTGGCATGAGCAATCTATCAGCTGGGAACCCCCTTGCCCATTCAAAACCCCCCTTTCCATTGCATTTTAGACACCCTGCGTATGAGTTGGCCCTCGCCCTGTATTGACACCGGCTTTAATATACTGTAAATGAAGTACCTCGTCTAAAGGAAACATCCCGACGCCGCGCCGTCACCTATTTAATTCCAGTGATTGATCTTTGATCACGGCAGAAGGGTGTGGGGCCCAGAATTGATAAGGCGATGGAAGGAAGAGCAACAAAGTGAGCCGCCCCAAATCCCGTTAGAAAATCCCTTTCTCCGTTCAATCCCACATTTTCTCCTCGGGCATGGCTCTTCCTTGCTTCGTCCCATGCCTACCCCCTCCCCCTCTTTATTGCATTAGCAGCTGAACTGTCTGGAAGAGGATTGAAGCTCTTGTCGTCGGCAGGCTCCTTTTCCTCGCTTGCTTTAATCCCATGCTCTGTCCCCGACGCTCCGATAGATAAGCCCTTACCTTCACCCAACGCACCTCCAACCAAAATGCACACCCACTCATTCCTAAGCCTGCATGTCGAGATCTAGCACCGAATTCGAATGGGATTGGGAGGGTACCGTGAGGGAAATAATGTGATCCTTGTCAAACATTCCTTTTGTGCAGGTCCATGCCCTGAGTAGTTCCTTTCAAGGGGTGTAAGCTTACGTAGTGTAAGGGAGCGTTGCAGTGATTTGTGACGTGTAACGTAGATGGCGCTCTGGGCGTCAAGCGGTGGCATTTCTTGGCAGATTTTTTTAAAATGGGGTTGGGCGTCAGATTAGTGGGAGTATTTGACTTTGAAATGTGGCCAACATTGGGTTGGTTGGGGACTTTCTGGTTTTTTGAGATTACACACACAAGTAGAGTCTAAAAAATGGGAGCACCTGGGATCACGTCGCAATTGTTGCATAATCCTAAAGTGATCCTAATCCGATTCCTAACCACGCATATTTTACGGGTATAACAGTGCAAATTAAAAGTCGAAAGTGCTCATACTTTCACAAAACCAAGATGCAAATATCTATTGTTCTCTTTCAACAACAATCACGAAAAAAATGCTAGTGTATCGTATGGGTTTGTGGACTAATATTTACCGTGGACATAATGTGAGTGTAAACACTCGGTACCTACGGCAAACTAGCATAAACTAACAGGGTCATCAGTCTAGTATGGTGGGTATTATGTGCCATGCAATGACCAATATTTGCTCGTTTTAATTTCCAGAAAACGCCAATTAGACAGAACGCTTGCGCAACAGAACGTGACACATGGCCCGCACACTTTTGGGGAACAGATTTATGTCCAGCATACGTTATGCGAGTAATGGAGTGTACCGACACCAAATCGGGCACTGTACAATGGATACACTGGGTGTCCATAAAGAAAGCCGTTACTCGTAATCAAAAATGCCGAACATTTAGAACCACAAATCTGCCTCCAGAGATATAAATTATGGATAGTAAGCAGAGCATTAAAAATAATGCGACGCAACTTGTGTGTGGACACTCGGGAAAATACACCCAGTAGTGAAAACAAAGATCAGACTTACTGCCAAATAGGATATTTGCAATTTAAAATGTCATTTTCTCAAAATATGTGCATATATTATTGGCAGATGAGCATCGTCTGGTAAGATGCCAGTTGTTCTTTCGACAGTTTTTTCTTCCTATAACATAGGCAGGACCATAGGCATAGGCAGGACCATAGTTTTAGGACCATATTGTAAGGGAGTCAAAAATATGGCAAAATTTTCCCATTTTCTTGTATCTTTTCGGCCACAATGGGAAGGAAACATTTACTACCTCTTAACGTCCGACTTGTACAAAAGTATTAAGGTGGTATGCCAAAAACGAGTCTCGTATTCACCCTTCCCTCCAAATTAATTGTGAATAAACAAATAAAAATAAACTAACAGCCATTAGCATTCGGCGTGTATCTCTTGATTACAATGGCCCCTTTCTTTGCTAGTCTAAAACAAAGAAGACTATTCTTGCATCTTATAACCATAGCGGTACATCGATAGTCGCACGTAATCTTCCGAATACCAATTCCATTTCCATTGACTCGAGAAATTTTGGAAACATCGGCGGGAATTTGAACTCCATTCGAGTTTTGCAATACCAAGGAGAGTGTGATGATCATTTTCCAAATGGTTAGCTTCCGTTTCCAAAAGTGTCAAGAGCTGGGTATTAGACTTTCGCCTAAGAAATTGCTTTTGGATATTAGGACCAGGCTTTGAATACTCCAAATATATCCTCGCATAGCTTTGGTACTATTCGTCACCTTGGAGTAATCGGCTTAAAGTCGCAAATTCTTTACCCCGGTGAAGTTTTGCAAAATGAAATTTTACTCGGTTAATGCGAAACTGACGAAGAAAGAATCCAAAACGGCATCTTATTCAGATGCCCTGGAGAAACATTTTTCATCATTATACATTCCTTTAGCATTCCGTGCCTCTCCGCTCTCCTTTTCGGATGTCTAATGCACTCCATTACGCTATTATACCAGGTGTTTCGCAAGTAGGCGGAAGCTCAGCTGATTGGTTAAATGCTTTTTTAAATCAGCCTGGTAAGTACCTAATTGCATTTTCTATAGTGGAAATTAAAAAATGTCATGATATGAAAAATTATTAAGTGTAACTGTCGACGTTGGTTTTACAACATATACTCATAAATAGTTTGGAAGGTGACTTATCGTACTGTTGAAAGTCTTACTGCAAAGTGTGATGCATGTGCCGATAACGTACGCTTACGAAAATAGTCATGTATAAAATTACTAACAAGCGGCATTAATTTTGAAGTTTCCTTGAGCATGTATAGAGGACGATGTCAGGCTAGCATATTGTAAGAATCTGAAGTGGGAAACTCGGAATCACATTAGAATTATTTTATAAAACTGACTTCACCATGCCCAAAATGTGGCTGGTATGGTCTTTCTGCATTGCGATATTCTTTAACTTTATTTTACAAGTCAAATTTATTGCATTTTAGATGAATTATTACCGGAAACATGAAATCCACAAAATTGCTTGTGTTAATGTGGTATAAGTTAATGTCACAATTGACAGTTCAAGCTGTGACTCTACAGCAGGGCTTCCCAAACTGTGGGTCGCGACCCCAAATGGGGTTGAGAACCTATTATTTGGGGTCGCGAGAGAGGGTAACTAATTATTTTTACAAAATGATTCTACCACTCTGGAAAAATATGCCCGTAAATTAGAAGATGTATTAATTTAACGATTGTTATTGTCATCGACTACCATTGAGGGAGGTATGATTGAATTGGAAGTAGTGATCGCAAATTTTACTAGACGATTATCTGGGGTCGCCAACAAGAAAGATAGGGAAGTACTGCTCTACAGCATTTCGATAGAGTGAAAGATTTCTCAATGCCTTCACTTAAAGACATAAATCTCAGGATCACTTCCCAGAGAATAAGATATAGCGTCTCCTCTTTTCGTAGAAACGGGATATAATAAATGCATAAAATAGGCGAGGGAAAAAAACATGCGTGTTCTCTTCCATTCCCCCAGCCTTCCTGTCACGAAGAGCCAAATTAATGTGGAACTTTTAGCAAACGAGTTGTCGTGTTCTTCCGGAAGGGAGGAATCAAGGAGACGTATTCATCCCTGTAATCTTTTCTACGCCTTCGTTCTTGACTGTCCAATCGTCTCTGAGGCTCAACTGTGCTCCTCCAGGCTTTCTCCCAGCTTCTCATGATTCATATTTGTACAGTACCAAGCAGGAAGTTGGGCCCAAAGAGCTCCAATCGTCTTCCACCGGAACAGCTAGTAGCTTTTTCTCAAAGCTAACATTTTTGTATACCTTGCCCTAGAAAATTCTTTGACATAGGCTATATTTCCATTTTATGGCAAAGTAGCTTTGATAGACAGGTTCATTTCACTATTTCTGTATCATGCAGTTCAAATTCATTCACATGGAGCAGAGTTATTTATTGGAAAGCAGAGTGGTTCCATGCATAAGTCGCTAGTTTGGATCACCCACAAGTGTTCTCTGTCCCAAGGAAAAAAAGCTTATCTGCAAAACCGATATAAGTGGATTTTTTCCTTGGAACGAAAGTGTTAGGTTACGGATAGGCTCATTGACTCTTAGAAAATTTAAAATTCAAATTGCTTGTCTTGGCAGGCAAAATGTTTTCTTTCTTTTCTACAGAAGAGTTCATGTCTTACCTGATATTCAGTGATTGCACAGGAAAGTATAGAAAGCTTTCCTGTGATTTTTTTTTTTGCATTACCCCACGGGGGGAGTTACGTACTCCTTAGGGGGGGTGGATTACCACCATTGGGGTTTTCGTTGGAGCGAGTTAAGATAGAATCTTATTAGTGTACTCCAAGGGTGGGTGGGAGGGGATGTGCAAAGTGCAAGTGCAATGTCTCTAATCGTCATTTTGTGAACTCCCCCGGGTGGCTTAGTCTGTCGGAAATTGCCACCCGAAACGAAGCCAGAGATGGCCCAACTCTGCACGAAAGAAGGTGGGAACCCCGGGTGGGGATTGAACCCGGGACCTTAACTTCCGTGGGCGCGCGCGTTACCGCGGCGCCACTCCGTCTCCCCGCTTTCCTGTGATATTGTATTATACATCCTAAAGTAAGTTGGGAATAAAGCCGGAGTGTGTTGTGTAATATTAGAAAGTAGAAATTATTAAGGAGCTCAGCACGGAATGGGGCATCTCACTAGAAGCTAATTAGGACAAAATACACTTTCAAAAAAGAGTTTTAAGAAACAACTACAGAAATTGAATGAGGGCTTTCTTTTATACAAACATTGTTGAGATCACTTTACATGCTACAAGGTGCAGAAGTAAGCAGCATAGAATGGCTGCGTCCCATGATAGTAATTGGGTCATTCCATGTCAACTCAACCAGCCTCCCTATACCCTTGGATTGTCAGATCATGACGAAAACCGGCACATCGGTTTAGTTATGCCCCACAAGAATTCCATTTGAGCAGTTTTGCAAATAACATCCCCGTTCCGGAGATACGCCCACCCGAAAAAAACGGCCTCTTCGCGCCTTTTCGGAAAATAGTGTTTCAGAAATTGTTCATATCTCGTGAACCAATTGAGCTGCAGATGTCGCGTCGTAGACCACTCGATTTGAAGGGATTCGAGAGCCCAATCTGAGTAAAACATTAAAATACAAAAACTAATATGGCGCCCAAGGTTACGTCCGCATTTCCCAGAATTACAAGAATGCATTCGAGAATTTCTACCGCAAATGTGGCAAGTGACATATGGTTTTAGGTTGACTTGAAAGTTCTCGTTTATGATACACACAAAGGACAGTCAGAGAATAAGTTGTCTGCCAATATTACAGTATATTGCATTGTGTCATACATACATAGTCTTTGATTCAAATTATCAGACAGGGTTCTTACTGACATGTCAAGCATTGTGTACCTGAATATCTTTGGTACATGTGTGCCTTATGCATTTGGGCTGCATTACTCATATGCATGTACTGTATGTCGTAGAACTGCATTATAACTTCATGTTTGTCGTAATGTGATGTATAATAATTCCAGGCATAACGTATCTTGTGACAGCCTTATTTGTGTAAATGAGACCTTTCAAGTCCATAAACTACCTGCCATTTCAAATTTTAGACTTCTACACCCACCCACCTCTCAGACTCTCCTGCTCTTATTCCACCCAGCCATCCTTTCATTCCAGCGACCAATTTAAAGAGAAACATCACGCTGGAAACAAAAATCTCAATTCGCCTGTCGCCATGCTTGCTACTCTTGAAGTGGATCCTTGGGTAAACAATCAATAACTTGTCACTCTTCCCTCCTCTTGGGTTGGCAACCTAGGTAGTGTACATTATAATTAGTACACTGAAAAAAAACCAAGCAGACATAACCTATAACCAAAAATAAATCCATAACTCTCTATGTATCACGCAGCTGCCTTTATTTCACAACATCACCACCTTAATTGCTCATTAGCACCGGCTGTAGCGACACCCGGCGTCGTATCGAGTTACGCTATTAAGGCGACTTTTCATCCGAAAATTTGATAGCCTTTCACAATTACGCCACCGCCTACCAAATGTTCCGCTACCAAATGACCTCATTGCTTAAATAAATGCGCTGCATACATCAGCACCTGGTCGCCTTTAGAAGAAAAGACCTGACTTTGCCCAGCCAAATTCTGGGACCTCCCCCCCCCCCCCCCNNNNAAAAAAAAAAAAAACTTGAAACGAGGTTTTTGTCCTAGGGTGGACGAGGCAGGTGCACTTGCATTCTCCCAACGACACCTAAATTGAGCCCCTAGAGTTGGAGCACATGAACACCTCACCCCCTACCCCTTATATCCCAACCCCACCCAACATTCTGTGTGCAAAAACTTTTCTTTTCTCTGGCTCGTCCCCAGCTGCTCCACCCCCTGACTACGTTTTCAAATTAAGCCTCCAAAGACAAAGGCATTCAATAATTGCATAAAATCCCAGGGATGCACAACGCTGTGACTTTCCCCTCGGGATGGAAAATATCCGGATTCTGTGGCCCCTCCAGACCTATTATTGGCGAGCACAACGAGTATTCTTATCGCAAGCAAGCGTTGGAAATGTGCGTAATTTGGACTTGGTCGGAGGGAAACAACCTAGCTTCCTTCCAACAACAATAAAACGGGGTTGGGATGTGGGGGGGGGGGGTTGGGATGGTGTGGGTGGGAGAAAAGGTAGGGAGAGAGGGAGGGGATGGTGGAGAATCAATTCTCATCATCCCAACTCACCAACTCTTCTGCAATTTTTCACCACGATTCGCTTCCACAAAGCCCCCTGCGACGTGCACTTTTTTTGAAATGATTAGGAAACAGTGGCCCTTTTCTTACAAACTTGCTCTCTCCCCCCCCTCCTCCTATCTGCTGGTACGTAGGAAGTAGGCCAACCTATTGTTGGGACTTGTGCGCGATTACTGCCTGTTTTTTCACCTTTGAGCAGGAGGCGTAACCTGGATTAAGGGTGTGTTTAGGACCATCCGTTTCTTGTGCCAAGCCCTTGTTTGCGCCCGCCCATAAAAATAATTATATGCTGTGTAAATAATGTGTTTCTTGAGATGTCCTCCCCTACTCTGTATTTTAAAGAAATGATTGGTGCAAAACAGGGCAGGACAGAAAATATTCGTGAAACACAAGATGTGACAATGAGGTTCTGTTGCACATACTTCATGATTCAACCTTCTCAAATAAATTGGAAAATACCTGCTCCACATGTCAGGAAACTCTCTCCCATTTTTTACCATTATAAAATAGTGCTAATATGTACTTTGGGTCCAAGAGGTGGCAAAGGGAGGAGTACCCTGGAACCCTCCTTTGTCTCCGGGCTACTAGACGTGAGGGTCGGAGCTAGAATCATATTTTTTCCAGAAAGAGGCCCAGTAGGCTTCCACAAAAGCAGAAATGAAGTACCCCCACCCTCTGAACACACACCTACACACCCAGCACCCTTTACTCCCAAGTCAAATTTAAAGTGTCATTTGGTAGAGGGAATGGGTTTTCCGACCAAGGAAGCTCTCAGTAAAGTCTGCAGTTGCTTCGGCCTGGGGCATTTGACTCATCAACTATTCCTCTTTTCCCCAACTCCTTTTCCTTTTTAACTGCCGTCGTTCTCGCCAAGTCGCACCGGAGAAGAGTAGGGGGGTGGGAGAGGGAGATGCTGAGAGGACCTCCGGACTTTTCGGCAAGAAATGGATGACGCCCAGGATAGAGAAATCAGTGCAACGAGTCGGCTACAATGTCTGCATGTGCCTTGGGCGAGAAGACTTCCAAACCCACCCACCTCCCAGCCTCTCCTGCTCTTATTCCACCCAGCCATCCTTTAGAAAAACCCCCCCTTGGCTGGCTTTGCATCAGACCGCTTCTGCCCCTGAGATTACTCCCATTCGCAGCTTCCTGAATGAGGGGTTGGGATGCTGCCGAGCGCAGGAAGTAAGGAGATTGACAGCTTAAGCAAAGCTTTGAGTGTAATCTGCGTGAAGACCATTATGGTTTGCTAAACTCGCAGGTACACACCGGGGCAAAAGCTTTGGGTGACGGGAGGGGGCGACACAATTCAAACAGCTCGCGAGACTTCGCGACATGTCTACCGCAGTGGGACGTAAGCTTCTTGGGAGGCGCGACTGTATAACTAAGTTACCGAAATATGAGACTGTCAAGAAATATTTCGCTCTTGTTTGTAAGTTTGACTTGTATTTCGGCCATTTTTGTGTTTTTGGAAATTGTCAGAATGCATCAGCTCAAGTGTAACATGTGGAGCACGAGCAGAACAGTGGACAGGGGATAACAGTGTGCTGACGTCTACGGTCCCATGCTGTGACAACAGGATATAATGAATGACAAGATAATTGCAACGATAATGTTGTGATATCATATCAGTGTTATCGGGTATCGGTTTATTGCAGAATCGCCATCTCACGGTCCACCAACTCGTTTCCACTCGGATGCACTATTAAACACTGTTCCAATTAGGGGTTCTACACGCAAAAAAATTTAGCTATGTTATCATATACGCCATGCATTTTTTTTCTAGCTCCCTGAATAACTTCAGGATGGCCCTTGTTGAAGTGCAGCACAACAAGCAATAAGTACACTTCTCCGGCATTAACATACACTGTGACGTAGCCCGGGATACCACGTTTTTTCCTCCTCTACAACACACGATTTGCCAAATTTGCCTGAAATCACGATACTATCCCCCTCTTCATTCACGCCATTGTCTCAAAACCCCTCAAGGCCATCTCCGAGCCAATGAACAAAGCGGTAAAAAGTGGGGAGAGGGATTGGGGTGCAGTGGGGTGCAGCCACGTGATAAAGAGCGCTCTTCTTTTGTGTATAGATGACAGAAATATCCGGGAATGGTCCTGGGCGACTGAATAAAATGCCTCATCAAACTTGCTGCTCGCCTAGCACAGTGTTAGGTTCAACTTGTACGAGTGCTTGGCAACTTCTGGGTGTATATCAGCCGCCTTCTTTCCTCCCCCTGTCCCGAGCAAACTTTGCTTCTATAGATAGAAGCTTGCAAATTAGGCTGGGGGGTGGGGGAGGCAGCACGTTACTCGGTGCAAAACTTTCTTGCTTCTGTACCCCTAAGTTGAGGTCGTGGACGTGGCAAGTAAAAGATGAAATGACCCGTTTAGGAGCGGAGCGATGTCACAACTTGAAACGGTAATAAGTTTAAATTATTGGCCGAAGCCCCCAAAGTGCTGGGGTAGATAAAGAGGGCCGATGACGAGAATCATGCTATCAGAAGAGGCAAGAAAGAATGGAAGGATGGTGGGAGCAGGGGGTGGATGAGAGGGGGGGGGGGTAAGCTTGGAGGCGCTTTTCCTTCCGTCACTGAACTTGCACCGACGAAAAGAGAGGTAGCGCGTGAGAGGGGGGGGTACAGGGAGGGGGGTTGAGTCCGGGAACCCGGACTACTTAACATGAAGAAAATGTGGCCGACGAGGGACCCATAAGCATTAAGATAAGAGCTTGTGGAAGGAAAAAGTGAACCCCATTTCTTGAGACTCCCCCCCTTTCATTCTAACTAGTTAAATTTTCTTGCATGTCGGTGGGGGCCCAGGAGTGGGACCCGTGCCAAACGGCACGCCACCTCACAACCCTTTTCCCAACCCCTCCTTGCTACCCGGCCACCCACTCCCATACCCAGCCCACCCACCCCAGCCCTGATGACGGACTAAATGTTTCATGGCCCCCGGTATCAGCCGAGCATGTAATCACTCCCACTTAGCTGCCGACAAAATTTCCCTGGGATTAACTTCCGCCTTGGCTTCCTTCTCCTTCCCTACGCCCCTCCCCACCTCCTCTTCTTGCACGCATCCGCGGATTCCTCCACAACAAAATGTTCCTTGCTAAAGGAGCGTCCAAAGTCTTCAGCACATCCATTAGTGCACTCTATTTTCAAGTTTTCATACGCTGGATCTCTCCCATTTTTTTATCGGATAACTAGCCGAGTCATTCCACGGAAAATCCCCTTATATGCTACTCCGCGTTATTTAATATGCTGCGAGTGAACCCCTCAGGGTAAGTGAATCATTCTTAGAGTTCAGGGTAAATCATGAAAGGACGCTTCTTTTAACATACGTATGTAACTTTAAAATCGACCAAGACCCACATTGGTAAAAATTACTCCAAAGATGACCATTAGGTGAAAATGGACATATCAGGATATATCATTTCCAAGACTGCTTGACCTGTGTTGTCCTTCAACAGCAGTAATGACCAAATGATCATGTTCATGTTGCGGGGATTCCCTAAGACAGGCATGTCAGGTGCATTGGAAATCCCGAGAAATCCCAATGTACAGTACTCTGCGTTATTTGGGGCTGTATTGAAAAATTTGCTGCGGGTGAACCGTTCAGGTTCAGTGAACAGTTCTTATACCGCTAGGTTATGCATGACAAAATACTTCTTGTTCATAATGATGTAACTTAAAGAGCGACCAAGCCCCACATTGAGAAAAATTACCCAAAAGATGACCAAATGAGGGGAAAACTTACATTTCAGGATTTATTATCTCCAAGACTGCTTGACTTTTCATGTGGTCATTCTGCAGTAGTAATTATCAGATTACCATGTACTCACCATATTAATTTCGCACTCTTAGGGCAGGTTTCACCGAGCTTGGTATATGATAAAACCAGGTTTCTTTAGGAAAATCCATACAAATAGATAGGGATTTTGAGAAATACCGTGGTTTTATCATATACTGAGCTCGGTGAAACCGGCCCTTAGCGCGTATTTAACAATGACATTGGACCATATTAAATATGCCCGTTTTGCACAAAAATGCGAATTTTTTAGCATTATTATTTTACGCGTTAGATTAAAACTGTTGCCACCAAAATGTTCCTAATCTGACGCGCAGCGCCGGTTCATTTGATATACTGTATATGAACGTGGGGTACAACAATAACTCCACCTGGAACGAATTGTCCTTCCGGCTCCATTGTTGCCGAAATACGTTGCCATTTCTTCGTGGGATTTTCACCTGGGGGCTCAAATTTTAATTTTGGCAATATCTCGTGTGTGTGTGTGTACGCACATGATTTTTTATATCAAATTATGAGATGGTCGAGCCACCAACATGTCCAGCCCCCAGTCACTCCCTATATACCAGTACATTGCTACCCCCGTGAGCTTAGCTAATCTCCCCTACCGAGGGGGGTTGGCCACGTTCGGCGCTAGAGTCAAGTGCCAGTACAGTTGGCGCCTTACCTGGCGGAGAAATTCTGAACCACTATGGTCGACTCCGATTGGCTGGAGTCTGAAAGGTCTCCTGTGGAGAGCCATGTTGTGGCCCAAGGAGGCCAGCCAATCGGAGTCGACCCTAATGGTGCAGAATTTCCCCGCTAGGTAGGGCGCCACCTGTAGTGGCACTTAACTCTAGCCATGGCCAACTCGGTGGGGGAGATCAGGTAAGCTCACGCGAAAAGAGGGCGAGTGACGGGGGGCTGAACTTCTCTGTATCTGTTAGTTACTTAACTCAGGAATTATCCTGTATGATACGACCAGTTACACAAAAGAGGCTCAATGGTTGCATAGAACCAGGATGATGAACCTACCCGCGGGCTATTCCGTTCCAAGAGGCCTGACCAGAATCTAGATCCAAAATGGGGTCTGGTACATTTGTATCGTCCCACAGATAGGTGGCTGCTGCTAGTCCCCTCTTGGCAAAAAAACGTGTCTGGCCCCTATCTATTCCCTGCACGACGCGACTTCCCTACTGCGCAAGCCGAGTGCGACAAATCATGCCATCATTTGACAAATTATTTCACACCCGATTCCAATGGGACGTCAAAATGAGAGCCCGGAGTCTGAACCTGTCACTCACACAGACCGCAGCTATGGGTTCCCGATAACAAATGGCACACAAATTTAGAACCCAATGAAGCTCCCTGTACCCCCCATCCCCCGCACCCTGGTCCACAAACTCGTCTACTGAGAGCCCCTTCAGTATTGACGCACATTTGGTACTGTTGCCTGTTCAGGATGCATTTGATTGTCAACTGTTGGGGGACCATAATGGTGGCCGCGTTCTGCTGTGACGGGTTAACCCACATTGCAGGATGTCCGCGGTAGAGGTAGCAACACATTCATTATCCGAAAGTGGACTAATTGAGAGAACATTTGGTAGAGGCAATACTGGAGAAGAACTGGGATCCTTTTTTGCAGGGAATTAACTCGACTACAAATCTCAAAAAATGATGTTTCTCAAGATCATTATTGACTCAGTTTTTGTTTCCTTAGGCCTACTTGTTAGATTCCAAACTGATAAATTTGGATTTGATTTGAATTGTTCAACTTTATTATACACTTATGCACTGCAATATCAATCCAAGAACGGTTCCTTTGGACAATATTGATGACGCTATGCAACCGTCAGCACTCGAGAAAGGGTAAATAAAACTGTCACTTTGTTAAAGTACTGACGGTTGTATAAAACATTACGTGACATTTAGCACACATGCCATCTAGCATATTTCCGTGACATATTTCAAGCCGAGGTTTTTGAGCTGTGCAGAATGAGGCAGTGATTGGCGCATAATCCTTAGCAGCCGCTACCGAAAGTCACAATTTCTCTCTGACGCTGCCCTGGTGCGACTTACAAGCAAATAAATTGCATGCCATTCGCCAACCCAAAGAACTGGCAAGGCGGAACGCTACTAATTAACACTGCCACCCGCAAAATTATTTAAAGCGTCTTGCACCCCCCACCTACTGATTGCGCAGCAAAGTGCTTGAAAAATTAGCACAACTTTTTTTCCCTCCTCACATCGTCTTGGCAATCAGCGAGAACTGCATTATTTAAAGTTGAGTCAAAGTTGGCTCTTTTTTCATTACATGCGGTAAACTTGCAGATACACGGTGCAGTAAGGTACTAGTTGGATGATTCTTAGAATCAGTCGAAGTTTTACATTTTGGCAGATGGTTTGTAATCTCAGGGGCGAATCAAAGTTGTTATTGGCTGTAACGAATGTTTTGGAACTTTTCAAAATATGAATTTTAAATAGTAAAAATCACTGAAATTAAACTCGAACTGTTTGCATAAATAACTTTTGTAGTTACAATCTATACATGATCTATTTATTACTTCACAAGTCAATCCACCATATTGCTTACTATGTTCAACCAATCACGTTCACTATTTTTTGACCACTAACTGAGAAACGCCCACAGCCTTGAAGTTAGCTCCAATAAAGCCGGCACATTTGACATAGCGCACATCTGACTAAATAAGATTTGTACCAAGTCGTCTAAATTAGCGCCGAGCTCATTAATTCCTATAATTGGAAGCTGGCAGCCCTGCCAAAGTTGACTAGACATACACCAGAAAGGGAGGAGGTAAGCATCTCCTTCAATTTCATAAGCCGCACCTAATCTAGGCAATCAAAGTGGGATAGAAGTGGCATTTTTCTCTCCTCTACTTGATCACTTTGTGCTGCTGCTGCTTCTAGGGCGGACAAGCTAAGTTCTGCCTCGAATTAAGTGCTGCTGCTGCTTCTGCAAGTAATTAAGCCTTGATGTTGGAAAGGAACCTAATTGCCCAACTTACTTGACGGATCGACTCGCATAACGGGCCACTGTGCACTTATTCGCGGGAGATTATCCCTTGATGACAGCCCGCATTCAACTGGTTGTGGACATTCGCGTTTCTTGGCATCAAAATGCACTAGGGCTAGGGTCTAGTTGAAGTTAGTTAAGTGCTTTTCTATAATGGGAGACTTCTCCAGCAGGGAGAAGGGAATGGGTATCGTAGGTTTATCCTACTCGAGAAATCAGTACGAAATAATCCAAAGCAAAAATTAGCACTAACTTGTTTACAGTACATGCTAGGGAAGAAAGAAAATCCTACCCCCCCCCNCCCCCCCCCCCCCCCCCCCGATGGTATCTTCACCTTATTGTGGTGGTGGGGGTTTGCGTTTCTCCCATGACCCCAAGAGCTATGCCGGCGGTAGGGCCACCCAAGTTTGCGGTAGTAGACAGACATCTTTTTCATCTTCGTTTCTCTCCATCTGTCCCACCCTTGCGTATTCTATAGCCAGATAGCCATAGTTGCTTTGGCTTCTTAAAAAAAATCATGGATTGATGGCTCATTATGAATCTGCTACATATCAGTCAAAATCACAAATGTTGGCCTTAGCATTTCTCTCTTGTATGCCCCACGACATGAGCTACTGTACTGTACAAGCCTGAGTTAAGACTGGTTCTTAAAGCTCCGTCAAATAAAGCAACGAATATGATGTAAGAGAAAACTTGACAGTTTAATACCTCTTCAAACTTTAATAATCACTTCCACAGCGTTAATCAAATTAGTCCTCGCTGGCTTCTTTGCCGTCAATCAAATTGATAACACAGGAATGATGGGGTTATCCAATGAAGTTTACTTGACTTCTAATATTTACTAAACCACGTCAACCGCTACATTATAGGCCATGTGTAATTTTCATACACATGGTGTGGGTGTGCTCAAGTGGGCAAACTCCAATCCAGACTTGGATCAAGGTTTAGATCTCTCTCTACCTTTTCGCATACTGCCGACTCTGTTTCCATCACCAAGGGTAAATAATCCATCAACTCTCCCCGTTTCCCCTCTATAGATGGGCAAAGGAGAGCCCTGTATTTTCTTCCTCCATCACGTCAGGACAAAACCGTCACGTCTTCCAAAACCCTCTTCTTCAAACACAGACACACACGCACGTTCGTATTTTCTACAGCAACACGATTTTAATTCCAGACAATGAGAATCCTCCCACCTGCTGTGGGAGAGCATAGATGACATTACTACGCAGTGTCGCGCGAATAACTTCTCAGAAACCCTTCAATAGCAGGAGTGAGAACAATAGAAACACAAGCAACCGAAACTAACGCTTCAAGCCCTAAAACCAGTCAGAATAGGGTGAATAGAGCAGTTGAATTATCCATATTCGAATTATATTACGCTTCAACTTGGACAAATTCCCACAGTCAGATTCAAAACAAACGTGGCGCTGAACGCCACTGACATAATGTTTAGTACAGTACTCTCTGTGGACGTTGGTTTGCATCTAAAATGAAGTACTGTATGGACGGACACAATTAGGGCCAGTGATGTGAAGCTCGTTAAGTGCCAGCCAGGAAAATTAAAACCTGCGGCCAGAATGCATAGAACACACTCTCTATCTAATTAGCCATTTTCAGGTCTTCAACCTCTAGGTTTACAAGACTACATCGTGTATATGTGCCAAAGAGAAATGATACACCTCATTATAACGATCACTAATTGCATTAAGCTTGCACCATTTTTCCACCAACCGGAACATAGTAAATTGCAACAAAACAGCGTCGTCTCGACCGAATCTCATAAGCATAGCGGAGTACAAGCCTCACAGCGCATAATTTTAGCAAAGTTAATGTCCGCCTTGATTCAATTTGCCGCGGCACCAGCTATCTTTGGGCACTTCATTAAGTGCAAAATTGAGGCAAGTAAGCTCATTATGAGGCTTCTAACACAATATGGTGTAGGCCGCAAATGTAGAGCCCACCTAAGAAGGCTTTTAAATATTTACATGTACAGGAAACTCTCCGCAGACACAGTACTCTGGGTCTTCCATTTCCATTTTGGGGCCTCGTGTTTGCGTCTGCTTATCCACCTACACCAAATCAAATCCGGAAGTGTTCAAAAGTCGAATAACTATAGGGGCGTTTCGAACTACAAAAGAGTGCGGACTGAGGGTAAAAAGAGGATTACAAAGGAAGCCAAAGAATCGTCTCCCGCTACGAAAAGAGCTCGAAGATCTGTAGGAGGAAAAGAAAAAAAACAAGAGGAAAAGGAGGGGGAAAAAGGGTACGTAAGAAAGACGGAGAAAATCGAAAAACAGCGTGTAGGCCGCTTCTCTATATATATCTACTTTCCGTTTGGAAACGTGAAAGATTTTCCAGTTCCGTTTGCCTGTCCACTAAACTGAAATCTGATAAAATATATACCATTCCTGCACTGAGCGGAGTATCAGCAGCTGCACATTTCCACATATAAAATTTGCACAACTGACGCGACAGTGTCATCCGCTTTCGCTGTCATCATTTTCCTCTTACACATTTCTCTCCATAATCACTTTACCTCATTATTACAACGTAATGTCTTGATAAGGCTATACCATATAGGGTCTAAAAATATCAGTTCGGTGGTGTTACTGTACGTCGTAATTAGCGGTGTCGGTAGTCCTTTAGGATTAATTTGTTCAGAGCCTTTTGAGCCCTAAATAATGGCTGCATTTAAGGCTATATGACATTGTACGAGCCGCATCCACTTTCCTCCTACTCTTTGCCAAGAATTTACCAGCTAAATTTTGCTAAGCATTTACTGAGATGCTGTTCAATTGCACCCAAATAACCGCTCAGAGTAATTTATGTACTACAATACGTAGTGGATTTTCTGGAAAGCTTCCATGAACGTAAAGTGCTTTCAGGGAGGCATTTTTTTGCAAATAGCTTTTGCAAAATTATTTTTGGTCATGTTTCGGTTCCTTGAAATATTTGCATCCGATGATTATGATTCACAACAAAGGGACACCTTCCAACAGTTGGCCCACTCTGTGGACCTAAAGATTTCAGTGATTTTGGGAGTGACGATACCATACACAGGAGCCATGCTCCATTCCACATTCTTTTTAGCTCAGTCTGGCCAAAATTGGGGGCAATAAAGCCTCCATATTACAGGAGCTCCTCGAGTACCAGCCTGTCATTACTGGCTTCCTGGGAGGAAGACGCGCACATTTCACGGTTAATTATCCTAGCACGTGTTTTTAAGAATGAGACGCTTCACTCTTTCACACTGCAAATGGCCCTCCACATTGCACTTTAACGCGCAGAGGAAATGACTGCGTCTGGGTCGCATAAAGCAATAATAAAGCAAGAGGCTGGCCATAAGGAAGAGATACAGGTTACCTTGCTGTTTACTGCTCATGCCGTTTCTTCTACTAATTATTTATGTCCGAGTGGAATATTGAAAGTTACGTTCCTTGGCGCTGGCATTTCGAAGAGCCTTAAAATGAAATTACGCCTTCCAGCTTCTTGCCATGCGTCAGAGCGCAGGTGGTGATGGCTGGCCAACATTGTTGGAGATTATTGCCGCTTGCTTTTTAAATTATTGGGCAGCAGGCCAGGAATTCGGCGGAGGTCCAAAACGTGTCCAAATTTTGGGCTTTTTGCTCACTTGACTGCAAAAAGTCCTCATCCCAACAGTGTGTGCGAGGGTGAGGTTCTAGAAATTCAGCACGCCATGACTCATTTACCAACAATTATTATTAAAGTAGTTCATACTCCAAGTAATAATAATTAATAAAATATCAGATACATACATGATTAACACATATGCATAACCACTGTACGACTCAGTTCATTTTTCTGAAACAATTGGGTGAAGGTTATGCAAGTAATGTGGATTCGCATTTAAAGAATCATAGTTTGCCGATTCGTACTTTTTTTATCGGTTTGAGGTGCACGAAGGAGCACTGTGGGTATTTGCTATACAGTTCTTCACCGTACTCCTTGAAGCTAAAAACGTGCAAACAACTCCTGCAATGTATAAGTACCGGTAGTGTACTGTACCAGCGGGCAGCAAACAGTGTCTGATCATCAACTGAATAATAGGCATCAATGACTCATAAAATTTATCTAGAGCCATGTTTCCAGGACCTCTCAGCAACATTACAACATAACTAGACTTTAATTAAAGTAAAATAAGCATGGCCTCCTGAAAGGCCATAGCGAGGTGTCCGCACCTCTGAAGGTGGCCGCATGCTGCAGGGGCAGCAAATTTGATTTAGCTGCCTTAGGCCCCCCACTACCCCACCAAAGGCGATCTAACCCACATTCCCCCCTTG
Source organism: Catajapyx aquilonaris (assembly GCA_000934665.2). Classification (NCBI taxonomy): domain Eukaryota; kingdom Metazoa; phylum Arthropoda; class Diplura; order Dicellurata; family Japygidae; genus Catajapyx; species Catajapyx aquilonaris. Next base: position 78,945 of record JYFJ02000875.1, on the reverse strand, counting down.
TGCCCTGTACCCCACCCACCTCTTTCCGGAGCCTCCACGCCGCTTTACAAGCGCAAACAAATCACGTTTTCTCGCTTCTCCAGGGAAATCGGTGCGCGAGGCTCTCTCTCCTCGACGTGCCTCGTTAGATGGCAATTACCCTGGGCATTGGTGGCCAGATGCAAGAGGGCCTTATCCCTCAGGAAGCCCTCCCTCCCTCCGATGTGACGATGGCCTCGGACAGCTTGCCGCGTCTGGCAACGCTCCCCCTCACCCCTCTGCATGACGCCATGTTTGCCTATATCCCATCCCGCGCACTCACCTTAATTGGGAACGTCCAGGCGGGCACTGAAAATGGACGCCCATCAAATTTGGGATTCATCCCACCCCCCCCCTTTCCTACCCCTCCCTACACGTTATGTTCTCAGTGGGCTGCACTTTGGAAAACTAGGCTACTGATACGCACCACTTATCGGCACGATGTACAAGGGCTCATATGAAGTCATCTTCTTAATCAATCGCGTGCAGGACGTCATTAGCACAGGGTAGAGGAATACAAGAATGTATGCAGTGCGTGTATTTTTCAATGGAATGTCAATGTTGGGGCCTACTCTATAGTAAGAATCCAAAAAAGAACCATGATCTGTTAGTGCTAATCGAGCTAAAGTGTCAACACGTAACTAGGAGGTTATAATCACGCGTCAGGGGATTAGATCTAAACCGCTACGCCTATACTGCGCGATGGCAAGTAAATTGCACCTTGCATTCTGCAAAAGTGACAGTTTCGTGTGCTCAACCTATCAGGAAAAAGTAAACACAAACCAATTGCCAAGGACCTGCCTTTTTGCAGGGCAGATAAGAACTAGGGCAGGGATATTCAAATGAAGCCGAACCCAAAACGGTCAACTTCTCAATAAATTACAGTAATTCTGACTTTCTGATGTCAAAATAAATATGTCCAACCATCTGGTAACTTGAAACTCAACTTATTGCATCCCGACAGAGTGGAAGAAATACTGTAGTAAAGGTCCATTTATATCTCATGAAAACAATATTCTGGTTCCAATTTGAGACCTTCCAATATGTTCCAGTCCACTTCCTTAATTACTATTCCTCCTCTAATAAAATGAATAGCCTTTCCATGGGGAAGGCTGCCATATATCCTGCAACCAAGATCCCTCTAAGACCCACCTGGACAGGAATTGCCTGAGGCGGGGGCTGGAATAAATGAAATCTAATTCAATCGATACTTCGTCTCAAGCAACTGGAATTTGCGTGGCGGGCGAAGAGAAGAATCAGACCCGATACTTTGTTGGGAAGACTAACAAGTTTCCATCACAATCTGATCCCGGAATCCTACTTTGCCTGTGATTTATTGCGATAGAAATACCGATTTTTATACCTTCTTTTTTTCGATCATTGCACATAAGATAGTACCGATTAGGAGTTTCGCAATTTTAGTTCGGGGGCTTTTTTTTGCGATTGTGCAGGTGGGCAATAATTATCTGGAGCCGTGATTGGCATATAAGTGGCGTAAATTCGTCTATCAGGGGGCCACCGCAACCTAGTGCTGTACATCAGGAAAAGGGGGTAAATGGAACTTTTGATTTTCGGAGGCGCCCAATTCGGCAGAATCAATCAATCAATTAGAAATACCGGGCACTGAAGCACGACTGGAGACCAAAAAGGAAGATTGATGTCACGACTCGGCCGGATTGAAATTGATCGACGGTCTTCGTAGCAATGGGCTTTTACCAAAGCCCCTCCGGAGAAATATCCCAACCATTGGAGTCAAATTTTCTTTTCTTAAAAAGCCACATCTACATTACACCCCCGTACCTTGTGCTACGATTATTGGTAACTAATTTGAGAAAAGCGATTCCGCACCAGTGAAATCAACAAAGGACTAGGCGATGACTTAGCGAATCTTATCGAGGTGAGGGCAGGTAGCTAGTTGAGGTGGTGGTGGGGGTTCAGAAAATCTCCTCAGTTGCAAGCCGGAATTGAAAGGAAGCGAGATTGCGGTTTCTTTATATATTTTTTTTCTTGGTAGAAAGGTCGTTGGAGGTTCTGGGGGAGTTGAGGCGCTTTTCTTTGGTCGACAACCGCATTATCCTGAGCCAAAGCGCTCAACCGAAATGAGGTCCGCACTTCCGAACTCGACTCGGAGCAATTGCTTCGTCGTTTTCCCAGGCTTTCCTCATGAAATATTGAACTTGTTTGGATTGGCATTCGCGTTTGCAAATGCATTCCGCCTTAAAACCGCGCCAGGGCCACATTTCCATTTTTCTTATACATCCTTCCTTCCTTTATTTGCCGTTTGCAGCAGCGCACTTTACCCAATCTAGTTCTGTCGAAAGCCATGGATGGGTTACAGGATGAAGGAAATGGTAATGGTGTCCTACTGCGTCACGCTAGTCTTCTTACACCAGCGTTACGTATAGAGATAGAGAGTCTCCACTCCCTTATATGCGATGTCACAAATAAGAAGTTCATTGACAGTAGTCGACTAATAGGTGTAAATGCATATCGTATTCATAATGGTGTTAATTAAATCACAGGAAATAGGGGAACATCCCTAAATGCCAACAGATATTGCTAACTGAACCATATTCGAATGCACTGAACGAGGCCCTTCTGTTCCGAGAATCTTTTCAATCTTCAAAGCGCGGGGGGGGGGGGCTGTAATTACATTCTGTAGTCATGTAAATTAATAGGTATTACATTGTTTGTGCTTGAGTGCATGGTCGAGGCGTTTATTAATATGATAATTATCCTCCGTTACGCACTGTTAAAGGAACTAACAATAGCTCAATCTTGGATCAAAATATTAATCGAGGTAGTGTACTCTACCACTTTATAAAACAATTATTGTGAAAAAGCTAAATTATTTACATGATGACATGGCGCGAGTAGACATGTAACAATGAATCCAATGTCAATGAGTAAGTAAAACCCGGTGTGAACACCACTTAACTCGCAATTATTATTTGAAACAGATTGATTTCCAGTTAATAATGAATTTCAGTTTCCCTCCCCCAGTAATTCACCAACACTCTACTCTAATTAACAGCCCCCCCAAATATATCCACCAGCCTGATATCCAACAATATCCGCACCATTTCCAAATACTATTTCCCTCCGACTTGTACAGTATCCTCCCCACCACATCAAATAAAAAGCCAACTCCCAAAATTTCCGGCATGCTTTCTCCGCCCTCCGGAACAAAATCGATACGAATTTGCATAAGCTACACGTTCGGTTAAAGTAACGACCATCCTCGTCATACCCATTGATTGGCTCATTTGGTCCCCCCCCTCCCCCCCCCCCTTCAAATAGTGAACCTTAGGTCATGTAGTGACATGCCCAAGACTAAGTATAGGGTGAGCCAGAAAAAACTGCGTGCGACTGTCTAGTTCCCGTCTCTGGCCGCAGGGTGGCAGCAGTGCGGGAGCGGTGTGGGCTCAGCGGTGTNGGGGGGGGGGGGGGGGGGTTGAGGGCGCATCCATTCCAGATGCCGACGTCGTCGTCGCCGTCGTCGGTGGATACTCTCGCCCGAGTCAACTCCGCCACAAAAGCCCGCCGGCACCAATTTTTATTTGGTACATATCAAGACCGTAAGTTGTCCCAGGAATGGCGCGGGTTCCGGATTCAGGGTTAGTGTCCCGGGGAAGGTCCCTAGGCGACGTCGACGTGTGAATTGGTGGCAACGACCCGCGGACCCGCGACCATGGGAGAGTTACGGGTGTCTGCGGCCGTTACGCTCATCTCCATTGTTGTGCTGGTGTCAGGTAAGTGCGTGTTTACCACGTAAAATTGCAGGAAGTGAATTGCATTCCTCTCCCTTTTGCAAAGGACTACTCCTAATCGGGCTAATCAGCAGATCAGCCACTTATAACCCAGGGAGGAGAGTGCAGTTAACGCGAGAATGAGGTGGGGGGAGGGGGGTAGGAAAGGGGGGGGGAGAGAAATTTGTGAACAATGCTAGCTTAATACTACCAACCCCCTTTAGATGGTTTATCAGGCGTAGTGCAAGATAATTGCTGAGTATAAAGGGAGGGGGGCCACTACCCCAGATACCCAAATGGCGTACAAACGGTGTCAAATAATTATAACTTGGATATGCCCACATGCTATTTGCTGATACTGTAACACGTACAGTCTGACTTAATTACAAGTACATTCACCTCGAGGTTTTTTTTTATAGTGGCCGATAGGGGTGTCTCACTTAGCCTTCGCAGTATAATTCTCAGGGTTATAATCATTAATCATCATGAACTTTGGCTTAGCGCATGGGGCGCAAAAAATAGATCGATAGTCCAACCTTCTCTGAATTTCAATGCCCAAAATTTTGTTCATTTCCTAGAGAGTGTACAAGAGGTGGGCGCATTTTAGTTCAATGTTGGAAACTTGGGGGTGTTGTACTTTAATCCGGAAAAAGGAGGACACGTCCAAGGGTCATCACACTTACTCACGGTCTACGTATCATTAGCTTTTATAGTCGGTGTAAGTCTGTGACCCTGTGTGTGGCTGATTTTTAAAAATATCTGAACTTTTCAGTGCACGTCAATACCACATGGCGACAGGACCAATGACACCGGTTCACATACGGTCCCAACCGCAAGGTTAGGGCACAGCGACTGCGTTTTAACTTGTTGACTTTTTGCAAAAAGGGACATTTAATTAGGCTGGGAACTAGTTTCGCATTTGTTTTGATCACGTTCGTGCAAATGTGTGAAATGAAAAAGTAGCCGGAGCAGAAAATCAGCTAGACGGTGTCCAGATCTCAACTGAATGAGTTGTATGCACCCGGAAAATTTAGGTACTTTTGTGTGTGTATCAGTTAGCGGTCCTACTAATTCCTAGGAGCAAAGGTACGCGCATGAACTCAATCGCATAATGAAAGGATTACAGTTTTGTCAACATGTCAATGAAAGTTATTCCGTCGGCATGAGTTAACCTTTCGCATGCAAACGGATCAATGGGAAGTAAATGCAGCAAATGTCAGTGACTTGCAATGACCTGTCCGCGCTTTTCCCTTAATAAATTACAAGTCCCCCTGTCGTGATATTCAAGCTGGGTTGGACGAATTAGTGAACGCATGAAATACTTGCCAGAGGGGGGTTTTCTAAAGATTCATTTGCAGATGGAAAGTCCACATCACTATTGGAAGGGACACGCTGTTTTTGTTCATAGGAGAAGGTATTTGCGGTGACGCTTTTGGTCCTCGCCCTGGCATTATGCGATCATCTTAAAGACTCATCTTGGAAGAATAAAAGGCAGTTCGGCTCCCACTTGGGAATTTTGAGGGGGAGGGGGAAAGAGTTACTTTTCCTTAGGAAGATGCAAAGCGAGGTAGGCCTAAAGTTTAGGAATGAGATCGAGAGCTTGAAATCCATTAAGCTAATGACGTTCCATTCAGACTTTAAAATGCTCAAAGTCGGTCGGAATCCAAGCAGTTCATTAATGTATAGGACGCCTCGAATGTAAATGCAGTTCCCTCTCATCTTTGGAAGAGCTGATGATCTAGATTTGTGCTTGGTGTAAGACGGTTCGAAATTTTCTTTTCGTGGGAGGGAGAATATCGGACACTTATTCCAGATTATCGCCATTTTCCATGGAGGATGTGACAGGCAAATTCTTTCTCCAGAAATGATTCCGCTATGAGACGTTGTCGGAAGGGGCTTTTTAAGACGTGAAATGCTGGTAGGTGTTTGTCATTTCAGAAAGCCTGGAAATGTTTGCGTCTCGAATGGATCTGACCTGGATTTACAGTCGAGGACTTGGTGGTGGCTTGTCACACTCGTAGCTTTATAATTTTACACGCCTGCAATATGGATGAGTTATTACTATTCAGTGGTGAAGATGAGACATTTTTGCTTTTGTCGGATATGACGAGAGTAGCTATGAAAATTACTGTAAGTGCACATTTCGACATGCTCAATATTCTTAACCGGAAGCAGGAAAGCGTTACACAACCGTCTGACTTACATACTGCTGAAAATCAATTAAGATTACACTTCCAATGATCTCACAGTATTCTCATTACACTTGCACTATTTTATTTATTTATTTATTTCTCAGCACCACAAGCTACAATATCATACCCGCTAACCACATACAGTTTACCGTCTGTCAATTTGATAGCCGGTAGCTCTCCCTATCCCCAACCCAATCTAGAACTCTTCAAGCACTAAAATAGCCATTGTACAGTTCAGCAAACAAAATGTAAAGAACAGCGCTAATAAGAGGGAGCGATTACGAGCCCTCTCGAGAATTGATTTCTTCGCCGAGGTGAATAACCGCGGAAAACATCTCCAAGTGCGACGGCACAAAACTCAAGTGACCTCCTGGATGCCTTCCAGCTTTCCATGCCCTGGTGCTTCCTTGTGCCAAGGGATCACTTAACCAGTTTTCTTGACACGACCGTGTTTTTTTCTTTTCTTACATCTGCACACCTGAGGTCCATTAGTGTGGACCATGGCTACTCCAATATTGGCCAGAAACTGGGTCAAATGATTTTTTTCCCACCGAATGCTTTCTTCCATAATTCAGCATGCAGCGTTCTGATAAAGGGCTCTTCTCTTCTCGACCCACCAAAGAAATTTTGTACCGTTTTCATGTGCAATGAACTGTTAAATTGGCTGATGTAGAAGTAAACGAGACGCCAAATGTGTCATTTTTCTTCAGGGATTATTGTCCAAAAATGACTGGGCTTAACTGGCGTGTGAGCTGACTACAGTGCAACAAAAGGCAGCGTAGGGTGACTGTGACTTTCACACATTCTACGTGTATAGGAAACATGGGCTATTAGCCGGCATTTGTGCTATTTGGACATCTTATCTCCTGAACAAGATCGATACGACAATAATGGAACTTTTGTAAGCCCCGTAGATGGATTGCCAAGTAAAATAATGGGAAGAGAAAATAACACTCGAGTGCAACAAAAAAGACCACTTGTAATCGACACGTGCAGGCAGGGGTTGCAGTTCCCCCACCCCAGCCTGGACTTCCGGTTCCTTTTGTCCAAAAGGCATGCCTATTCGTTACTGTCCCAAGCATGCTGGGGCATTGATAGATGCTGATACTCCGATTCCGATTCCCATATAAAACTCCCATTGAGGGAGTTGATCTGCGAGACAAAGCTGTCGGCGAGCCTTTGTTGCCGTTCACAAAGGTTCCAACTGAACTCTCTGGACGAGGTTATCTCCTGCAATCCAAACCTAGCCATGGATTTTTGATTGTTACTACAGTTCTAAAAGGGGAGTAGGCCTAGCAGTAGGGGTGGGCCCCCCTTGAATTTGTCTCATCCCTTCTGTCGCGCCCGAATGACATCAAACAGCACGTGACGCCTCTCCTCACAGTCGGAAGTGTCAGACCAAGTATCCGAAAATCTACATCAAAGGACTTAGGTCTTTTCCAGCTCCATGACACCCACTAGCCATGTCGGCTAATTGACTCGGATTTAGCTTGATGCGCAATCAATGCTTCTTCCAGAGTGCCTTAACTGCAACTTTTATCCTTACGACCCTCGGTAGGATTTGTCCTGCCTCAAAGATTTGTAGCCAATAGCATTCTGAACAGCCCATGGTGAGCGGAATTTACTGCCAGCGATACACATCGATGCAATTACTCGGTCCATCCCAGAAAACACAGTGCTTGACAGCCACAACATGCTTTCTTAGGGGCTGGCTTAATCGATCTTAGGAGCCCTCGTTACTTATGAGAGTCGGACTGGACCTGCACTTTACGGCTTTGTTTCCATCAAGACGCCAGGGAATTATAAGCTGGGCGACGGGGGGAGGAGGGGTCCCATGAAGCGGAGGGCAAGGGAAAGAGCTCTTGGAAAATCCGAACAGGGAACAAAATGAAAATCTAGTGTAAAATCTGGAGAGAAGCATCTGGACTAATCCCCTGCAGCGTGTTCGCGGGAGAAGATCCATCCGTCACACTTGCCGTGGGAGCCAAAGCCCAGTCCGACCTTCCTCTCCCGGGATGTCTGCCAGGATTTGGACGCTCCAGGAACACCCTTTTAATTGCATTACACCCCAGCTTCTCTTCCTCTGCTCACCCCTACAAATGAAAGGTAACAGCCCGGAATATCTCAACCCTGGGGATACCCACGCCCCCTTTTCCGACTGGACACTCTTCAAGCGTATGCAACCTGCAACATGTTCCGTGGACCGGTGCCAACTTCCGGAGGACGACCTCATGGATTCAACCAGAATGTGGTGACAATGACTTTCAACAATTAAATGGGACCATAGTTGAATCAGTAAAGGTTGGTTTACAAGCAAATTTACCTTTTAGATATCAACATGACATTGTTACAAAATAAATCTCCTTTGTCTTGTGTGGGCATGTGACGGTATTTTAGGCACTCACATCTAGGTGGACATTGATGGTTTCTCAGGGCATCTAAACTCGACCATCGTGACCCATTTAGTAGGCCACTCTTGGGAGCCTTCCGCAACAACCGCACAGAGGAGCCAGATAATACATGCTTCATTGAATTGCGGCGTTCTTTGTTACCATTTGACGCGGCCTAGGCGCATCCAGTATACGAGGAGCAGGGATCAGCAGGGAGCCACTAATGTGATAATTCCTACATATTAGCGCGGGTGGCGGGAGGGTACATTGTTCCACGTTTGACGGTTACGTTCCCCTACAGCAGGATATATCCTGGGCTCCAGGACTGTTCTATTTCAAAAGGCGGACCAAGAGAGGGAGGCTCAAAGCCCTAGGATAACCAGCCTAAAATGTGAACGGCAGGGGTCAATGGGCGAGTGATGCAGCAGAGTTTGACAAGGCCCCGATTCATATAGGCACGGCAAAGGTCAGGTTGCTAAAACTGGATTCGCCACAGGCACTATCAATGATTTAAGTGACATTACGTAAAGGGGACCCAGTAAGAAATATATTGGAACATTCATTACACACCACAAGACCAGTGGCCACAATGAGGCCCCCGAATGTGCGTACCGCGTGAACCCGCCGGCAGCCGCTTCTGCTCGCGTTCGACCGTTACCTTCTGGATTTCCCGCACTGGCCACAAAGCACAGGCGGAAGTCATCCATTACGCTCCACGGAGTATTTCACCGCCGCAGACAATCCAGACTTCCATCCGCAACAAATGCATGCCATTCTGGAACACTTTACGTCGACTTCAGATTGTGAGCCGTTACCAAACTTTCCCAGCAGCTGCTCGGAGAGGAATGCAAATTATATGGTAGGAACACACCCAGCGGATGTACAGTTTGAGTAGCAGTGTCATTGATAATGCGATAACGCGTATTACATCGCTTTATCGGTTTAACGAGTAAGCAGGTGCATCATGAATAGAGTCACGCACGCGGTATAGACCGCGGTAAATCAATTTCTAAATTGGTCCGGGGCATATTGGGGATCACTAGGTTGCTACCAGATTTTGCTGAGAGACATCTCGGATGCAAATACCGGTATATGCGCCCTCTACAACACACACCGGTTTATCCATAAAACTTTTTTTTTTAATGTACACAGACCAAAATGTGAATTTGCAATTCCTGCTCGCGAAATGACGAGAGAGTTGGGAAGCAAAGGCCGGCACTTGCATAAATAATTCTAGGATGCAATTGCAGGACAATGTACCAGGCATGGGAGCGTGACTGTTTCCGATAAAGAAGACCATATCGGTTTAATTAGCAGCAGTATTAACGTGCAGCGAATCACAATATCATCCGTCTCCCTGGGCCCTTTCGACAAATACAATAGGAAAGAAGCATTTCTGCCCCAGGAGACGAGAAACTGGCGCGACTTCCATTCAACATGGCTCATTAAGGCTCCGTCCAAGGAGAGCTTGAGCAGCAGTTGCGAAAGCAAAGTTGGGCCGCCGCTTCTGCTGCTGGGGCAATGCTCGTAGATAACCAGTAGTAATGAGGCTATTTGGCGAATTAGAGCTCCGAGTAGATTGAATTTAGAATGAGAAGCAAAGGCATCCGTTTGCTTTCAATGCACAACAGCGAAATCTCGTTGGGAAAGAAAGACATCTTCACAGCATTTCTCTCCGTGGCAAAGGAAGGTTGGGGTAGGGGGGGGGGAGGGGGGAGGAACCGCCCAAATTCTTGTACTTCTGCCGTCTGTTCATTCCCACTGTATATACTGCAGATAAGGAGCAATAATACGGCTCGTGTAAACCTGCTGTTTTTGCTTCTGGAGTCCCCCAATTTCTCCGGACTCTTTGTTCTAGTCGACTCTATCCTTGGGATTTCATTCCTCCAGCCTTTCTCAAAGGCGGATTCTGATGTGCCCCATCCACCCCCTACTCAGGTCTGGTTGAGGACAGCCTCCTTCCTAAATGCGTACAGATTTATTCAGAAATGTCTCCGCGCTTTCATTTGCATAATGCCACCGCTCTGTGCGCGGCAACAGATTACGGGATGCCTTTTCCGGATGTCCTACTCGACTCGAGACACCTCGCATTCCGCACGGGCTTCCGCCACCGCTAATTAACATTTCATAAAATAATTTATGCCATCATTCTTGCTTGTAGCTGGCCTATTTTTGTTCCAAACAGGGAATAACTCATCGTGGGCATACAAAAGAAATCAGTGTCCAAAATAAATTTTGAGATAATTGAAGGCACAGATTTGATGTAAGTACAGAAAATTCTGGCCTGCTGGCTCATTTTGAATCGTTTGTACTAAATGGCGATATAGCAGAAATAATGCTACTGATTGGTGTAAATGACTCAAAACCGCCACAGTTGGACAACAGGTGGACTGAGCCAATTCGCTCACTTCTCTACCTATCAGCAGGCACTTTCATCTCCCCCTTTTCTCATTCTGGTCCTCTATTGGTCCATAATTAAACTTGCTAATATCCTTCTCTAGCATGGGATGCTGCTGCGGAAAGGTTGGGGTCGAGGGATGAATTCCCCCCCCCCCCCTCAGCTAGCAAATCCATCCATCACTTATCAGCTGAAAACCTGCCTTTTCCTCCAGAGATAAGCCCCCCTTCGGATGATGTGAAGTAACCCATCGATCCACTCCATGATTTATTCGTATTTCCCGGCTCCTTTTCCACAAAGGATTCCAGCCCGGCTCTGCTGCCAGGTTTGTCCCTGGAATGCAGATGAGCAGGGTTGGTTGAGAGCACAGGGGGGGCTGGGGGGGCTGGGGGTGAGAGGGATGAGGGGAAGATGAATAACATTGGATTGTGGTGTGCGAGTCCATTGAGTTGCCCCGACGTGGAAAATGGACTGAAATTGGGAAAAAAAGAAAGGCTTGGCTAGGATGATACTAGGGTTTATTCTGTAGTACCGAAATCCGGTTCTATTTTTTTTTTTGGTGGCTATCAATTTCGCACTAAGGGAGGCCTCAATACACTCTTCAGACAAGGCTATTAGTTTCAGCTGGCATCACTTCGGATGAGCCATTTTGCTACAAAATAAAAGAAGGGGAAAAGCCCCTGGGGAAAAACGTTGGAGCAGAACAATATTGATGGTTTCAAAAACAAGGATGCCCACACTAATTTCAGCAAAACAAAAACTGAAAGTTTCCTACATTTTGTATAAGTGCAAATGATCACGTCCGTCCGGTTTTTACACTCCAGTAAACTAATTTCACATGAGGTAACCAGCTTTCTCATCAGTTGCTTGCCAGAATATATGTCTCGCATATAACAATAATTAAAAGGCTTAATTTCGTACCCACCTACTGAACGTTCATGCATGGCTAGAAAGAATAACATAATGTGACCCATTTTGAAGCTCAGGTCCGCGAGTCTACAAAATGCAGAGCAATAATTTGAGGGCTATTTTGCAGACAAAAAAAAAAGAGTTGGCGAATCAAAGGAAATGATATGGGGGGTTCTACTTCATTTTTGGAGACTTTCCCCCCCAAGCTTTTATCATCACTTTCCAACCTTCCCTGGCCGTCCACCAATCATGTGAACATGATCACTGACGCTTGAGCTCTAGGGGTATAAAAAAAAGTGGTAATTATGCGCTAATAATGCATTTCAGGATAGAAATGATTACATTCGCTAATTCAATCGGGATAGCAGGAGCACTGGCTGGGGTTTTTTCAAGGGTTATAACTGCGTGTCATAATGAAAATGGGGAGGGTCTGAAGACCTTTTCGGATGGAAATTTTTTTTGATTCGGTTCTCCATAGCGTTCGGAAAACATTGTCGGCTTTTGGACTATAGGTTCAAATTCTATGATAATTTTTTTTTACACTGGATGCTCCATGAGTCGTTACAAGTAGCACAATATTATTTTACTCATTCCCATCCCACCCCCCATCTGAATGAGATTCTAGAGCATTACAGTGTCTGTGAAAGAAAATGAGCGGATTACATGCAGCGAAGGAAGCACAACTTTATGGAAAAATACAGCCCAAAATGCTGAGAGAGGCTTATTTGATCAGAGCTCAAAAAACATTCCGACGCTTGAAAGGCGGATTTTATTGCAAAGCCTAACATGTGTTGACAGTTAAAAGTAGAGAGGGCATGTCAAACTCATTCCGCCTTTCAGTCTATTGACCAAAAATAATGATTTTTTTAGGGGGTAGCCCATATACAGCTCCAAACCTAGCGTTTAAGCGATAATGAACTCAAAGGAATCTTTTTGCAACTTCCTATATGTGATCATATCAGTCGCGTGTGCTGCAGTAACGGCATACACCCATGCAGGGTTCACATATTACTGCTTTTTACCACGCACCGACAGACGATTTGGGAATTGAACTGAGGCTGTGGAGGTGGGAAACAGGCGTTGCCTTAGGCCATGGCATGAAATATTTAGGACCGATTTTATGAAGCTGTGTTAAGTATTAACTGCAACTACCAGTTAGGAAGGCAAAATTTCTTTCTGTGCCGGATTGGAAATTCTAGCAGCAGCTTAGAGCTTCATAAAACCGGCCCTCATTTTAAGTAATAACTTACATATGACATTCAGCTAGCGAATGACTCATTATTACATCACCATCCCCCATCATAATCTCGCGTGAACTGATTTGGAGAATTCATTTAGTGCTGACATTATCTGACAAAGCTGTCAGTGTGATTCGATATATAGGCTATGAATGAAACCGGAGAAATAAGCTGACATTTTTTTTGGACTCTCCCACATGTTCGCAATTGATAACCATTGTACATACGTACGTTTGAAACATATTAAATCCATGGCTCAGTTCGACATCCCCAAATTAACTTGAATAGCTCACAGCTTCAATGATCATATCCAGCAGCTACATATCAAAATACACGCCTAAAAATCCAGATACACCTAGGCCCATTCATACATGGCACTGGATGCAGCACTGTACTTATAATGAGTGACCGCCTAATTATTAGTAATAACATTTCTGTAATCAATATTCGCGGCCCGTTAGATGATATCACGTAACCGCTATTGTTATGGTGCAAATAGAGGGGTGGGGTGGGGGTGAGGCGAGCGCAAGTGAAACGGCATGAAATGGGATGCCTGAAAACGCCAATCCGAGTGTACCCTTCCGAGAGGATCCGTCCACAAAAGTTCCTGGTTGGTAGAGATGTCTTTCCAGTTTGGATTCGTTTCCTTCGAATTGGAGCTGTGAGCGAGTGAAGGAGAGGGTGGAGGGGAAAAGAGGGAGGTGGAGAGGGGAAGAGGGGGGGGGGGGGTCCCTACTTTGCATGGAATGCGGAAGCTGACAAATTCGCATTGTCCTACTGGAAATCGAGCGGAATGGCTTACATCCGCACTTCCAGCCTTTTGTAATTCACTGGCATTTTTTCCGCTGCATTGCACACGCTTTTTAAACGTTCTGCGCTAATCAGAATTGGAGACGAAGAACGCTTTTTTGGTAGTGCCGTCACATGGCGCTGTTTAGGCGAAGGCGGCGTGACGATTGTTAAAATTGGACTCAAAATGCGAGGAAATATTTCTGCTCGTATTAAGTTATTGTGTGACTGACGGAATTAACTGATTTGACAAAACGTTACTGTGGCTCAGAATTGCCTATTATGTATAATTATTTGAATTTACATGCACCGTGTGCAGCATTTGTATAGTGAATGACTAATTACTAGGTCCTTTAGACTCCTAGTTGCTAATAAGGTAGGAATAAAGTTATTCCTAAAATATTGTGATTACAGTCGTCGCAGCCTAGAAATCTATTGGAACTGTTATGTCAACATTGACTCAGAATTTACGTACCTTTGTACTACCTGGGAACGTTTGTGATAAAGATAACCCATTGCTGCATTCTTTCAAATGTCGGGAAAATTACAGGCAGGCAGGGATATGCGGGCTATCGCATTAATGTGACGATGCACTACAGTATTTTCCATATTTAATTTTTGACCGGAAGCATTCAGATATGTGTAATTATACACCTGCACATTTTTGCATATGCCCTCTATGCTTTGGTTTGCATAAATGGTAATGTTGTCGTTAGTTTACATACCAGCACAAAAAACATCCGATAACTCTCTTACGTTTAAAAATACCGGTACTTGTGTTTTCTATGCCTATGAAATGAATACAAGGTGTTCCAAATTTGTCCCGATAGCAGTTATTTTTGTAGCGTGTTGTGCCAATAACCAGGTGCCTCATTCTATAGCAACTGCTATATTCGACCCCCTGGGACCGCTGGGAGTAACGGGGAACCTGGATTGTGGCACAACAAGCTGCAAAAAATAACTACTTTCGGCCGATATCAGTTACAAAAAACGACCCACGAATTTGGAACACCCTGATATATTATATAGTGCAAGAAAAATGCATATGCTGCTGTCACAAGAATACGTATTGTAAAATGGCAATCCAACACATCCAGAAAGTAAAATTAATGTATTTATAAGTTAGTGAACGTAATTTTCTGTTTTAGCATATTATAGACTTTCAACAAAATGGACGTTATCTGACTATAAATTCGTTACCGGCACCGATACTGTAGAAGCCTTGAACGCTCCTGCACTAAATATTTAATCTGAAAACTGCTTCGCTGTTATATTCTCCATTCCATGCCCTCAACCCTGAGATATCTGGGAACCCACCATGCCTAATACATCATCCGAGAGATGCGCCTGACACCTGCGGAAACACATTTATATAGCAGCTCCATCTTGTGGCCCTCTGTCAAGCCACATTCTGCCTCCTTCCGATTCCAATTCAGCATATATACGGTTACACAGTTAAAATTCTGAGGGATAAAACAACCAGGGTGTAATTAGACTCTTCATGGGCAAGTTATAACTTGCGTGAAGGCGGCCATCCCCACGAGCCGTCCCCTACCGTACGATATCGCGCTCTGGTTTGAGTTGTCTGAACATTCTCTTCGTGATAAAATTTATTGGCCTATAATTCGGGAGTTCCCTCCGACTGCTGCGGCACCGAGTCTATATGATGGGCACCATTTCCTGCTGATTACACATGATGCCTTGCGCCAATGCTCTCTGCACTGTTCTTGTGGGAATATAATAGGCGCACTCCGAATTTTGTTGTGCGGAAGTTATCATTTTCCATCTCAAGGATGGTCCGCATAAAAATCCAAACGGTAAAATTTGATGCTTTGTTTTCCAGATTTATTGCGCGATGAGCAGCCAAAATGTAGGGGCCATCAAACTCAGCTGGGAGATAGACCCAGCGTGTATATAAGCCTGATATGGTGCCCACCAAGTTGAGGTTTACCAGAACATGCATTTGGCTGATTCTACATATTCCACGGATGCAGTTTTTTTTTAAACTGCCAAGCAAGCAAATATCGTGCCAATGCTATCGTCTCAGACCATTACACTGTGCAATTATTGCCCCCATTTCTAACTCTGACCTGAAGAGAATTGATGTTCTACTCTTGGCAGGAAATACTGGCCATAATTCTATGGTCACATCCAGATACACAAAAAAATGCTGCTAAAAAAGAGGCACTTACCAAGTTTCGTGCCATCCACGACGACATGTCGAGACTAGACTGGCCCTGAAAGGTTAAAAAATTGCTCCATCAGATGGCAGTATTGAGTTTCCTGTCCAGGCGTAGGGTGTCTAAAAAGCTTTGACAAAACTCCCTGTAGGCTGAAAGCTTTAGCATGTCTTGCGCGGACTTTATAATGTCATGCCAAAAGAATTTGACGCAGCCATTGAAACCCAGTTTGAAAGGCAAGATGGCAACAAAGTGATGCACTCGGGAGCACAGTTTTCACTCGGTAAGTTGATGACAGTCGCAACAGCATTCGGAGAGCACCACAAGACATCAATCCCATTTGGAGAGACGGGGTCCACGGGACCAAAAAAGGCGCAATTCTAATTTTGGGATGACATTTCGTAGAGTAGATCCTCCGCATTTTGACACATGCGCGCGCAGGATCGTCTTGGACGCGGTATTGCACCACACACAACAACCGCCGTTATTGGAAAACGTTTTCCTTCTCGGAGACGGAATGAAACCGCTTCGTGAGGCTCTCTAACCCTCCTGGGACGGAACATGCGATTCAGAACTAAGGAAGCAGACAACCTATTCACACATTTCACCCTGGCCGCACAATGGCGCCAAAGATGACGCCTTCTTCAACGAGGGCGCCACAAATAGAGATTGGCAATACACCCACCGACCTCTTGCGGTAAAAAACAAAGTGGATTGCCAACACAAAAAAACATGGTGGCCAACTGTGGGACTTCCCAGGCCGTGTAAGCGTCATTAATACACCGAAAACATTTTGCAAGATGGGGCAACGACCGTAGGATCATGGCCGTTGACCTGGTCCACACTTGAGACGCTTTGTGCCGGACTGTTTGCCTGGAGTGTCCAGCCAGCCGTGTGTGCTGAATGTTACCGGCTCTTGTTTCTCAATAAAAGTTACTAAGCCCTTTGCCAGCCTTTGTTTTTCTTCCTCTTCGGACAGCCCAGGAGCTACATGGGCTAGAAAAGAAACTGGGCTAGGCAAACACACCGAAAAAGAATAGTGTATAACTCCCATCCCCTCGAGCTGTTTTCGCACTATACACTACACTGCAATTACGCTAATAAATTGTGTCACTACCGGTACATATTATGGAAACTAACACTACGCGGCTAATTACAGGCATTAAACCGGCGCAGCCCAACGTTATAATAAAGGTGTGGATGGGAAAATAAGCCCTGATTGCTGACACTAATGACTGCCGATCTTGTTTGACCCATCCTTCCACATTATTTAATGAACATAATGCAGAGGGGTTGAGAGGTGCAGGTTCTCTTCTGCCTTCTTTCACCTGGTTTGTATGAGTGTGGTTCACACTGTGCGCCACCATTAGGCGTTTCGCCGCTGGAAAGTGATATACACTCTATTCTGCGCGGATGTTGATTTCCACGCTTTACTGGAAATATTGTCAAGCTGTGGAAATTGAACAAAACCTCCGTTCCCCCAAAACATCCCCGACTGTGGCTGGCGATGCGACAGTCCAGTTCCAACCGGCCAGAATTTATTACAGCGCTCACATTTGTTTCATCACGGGGAGCACCCCCCACCCCTCACTGCAACCCATTCGATTAATGGCCGACATTATATTCACGATGCCACGTTTCATGGCAGGCCTCTTTTCCGCACCTGTCAGCCATGGTTGCAGAGGCAGCCGCCCACATTTATTAGCATATCAAATCTTACTCCATTCTTTACAACTTGCCCCCATCCACCTCCACCCCCTATCCGCCCAACTCGGTAATGAAGATTAGGCAGCAGGTGGTGAAGGCAGACCACATTTTCCCAGCAAATTTCCAACGGCCCTTTCCAAAAAAACAAAAAAACAATTGTCTTATCACTTGGGGTCGGCAGTAAA
The DNA here is from genome assembly GCA_000934665.2 of Catajapyx aquilonaris. NCBI lineage: Eukaryota > Metazoa > Arthropoda > Diplura > Dicellurata > Japygidae > Catajapyx > Catajapyx aquilonaris. Next base: position 61,190 of record JYFJ02000875.1, on the reverse strand, counting down.
TTTCGCGGCAGGCAGCTTCCATTTCGACTTTTGTACGTGCTAAAGATGCCCCCAAATTAAAGGCCTGTGAGATGCTCGAGGACCAGCAACAATATGGGATTTCGAGTACTTATGGCGATGAAAATAGGAAGATATTACGAAACCAAATATGCCTCATATGCGCAAGAATATCAGTCATGGTGTGCTCAAACGGACTATCTGTATAGAGTTTCAGAAAGATATTGGAAAAAATGATAATAGGGTCCAGTCTATTCTCAACCGTTTAAACTTTAAAGTACTGTATTAACAAGACGTTAGTCATCGACATATTAGCAGTAGTGTTCGTAAAATTAAGATAGCCTACAGGTATACATAAAGGTTATTCTTATTGAATGAGGAAGGTGAGGCAACAAGGCGGATTACGGCCATTGACCTGCTCACTTGAGACGCTTTGTGTAGGGTTGTTTGCGTGGCAAAAGCTTACTAACAAAGAACAAGGGTTCTGTGACAGTACATAGGTTGGAGACAAGGAGAAAACATGATCCGTTAAAAAACACTCATATAGCTTGCTTTCTAAACTTTCTCAAGAGGCAGTAATTGGCGTGGAGTATTGTGTGTTTCGAAAAAAGGCTAACCAAAAACTCGCTAAAGTCTACAAGTTGTGACATAGATATCACATTACTTTTCCCAAATTACTTTCGTCCAAAGACGCTTGTTTTCCTCTGGTAGGAAAAAAGTGAAAGCTCAAATATATTGCAAAATAGGGGATATAAACTGACTGTGAAATGAAGCTGTCTAATTAGTGCGAATGTACCATTATTTAACTTAAAAGGACGACAGGAAGATATTGTAAACTGCCAAATTTTGTTAATATAATGCGGCCAATTTGTGAGTTTCATCTTGTTTACAAAAGCGAACCTTGACACTGGTAAGATTATCCTAGTTTTACCCCACAAAGGGTTATCTACATTGATCGTAGACAAAAAGTGTATTGCACAACCATCGATTTTATTATATGCTGCTTTTAAACATCAAGATGCCCCCATTAAAATTAGGCTTCATTAGCATTGCTATAAGCATTAAGATTGAAAAATGTTCACATTCCAAATATTTCGAACTCTGTATCTCAGTTGACTGTCAATTTTTTTCAACTTTAGGTTCTACTTTTCTCCTTCACATTATTATGCACCTCACAACCACCTTATGTTAGTACCACGAGACAAAATATTTTCGGAGCAGAAAAAGGCAAAACGAGGCCACCTGTTTGAATTTTACTCACTTTGGTATGGGGAAACTGACCGTCATTTGTCTCCCTCGGCTCGTCCCAGTCGAGCCTTTGTCTCGAATAAACAACACAACATAAAGCAATTCCAGATCAGTGGCTGTCTAGCACCAGGGGCGAAAACTACCGTATCTTCCACCTACATTTTCCTTCGCCCCTTCACAATCAAGCGGACTCAAGTCCTTTAGCCAATAGAAGTGGCCGCTTTCGTGACGCTTCACTGTGTAGGGCCACAGGGTCTAGTAGTTATAGTAACGGCCATGAGATAGCGTCGCTGTTCCGGAATTTTTTACATTGCGCTGTTTAGTTTACTTGAAACAGCGCAACGTCGAACTGAGACAAGTGACTAATAGTTTCCTCATAGGCCTACCATAATGCTATTTGTCTATACCATAACTTCTTCTCCCCACGATGTCCTTTTGCTCACACCGTAATGTTTGTTCCACATATTTACTTTGCCTTTGCGCATATATATTTGGTGTCGTAATATTATCCCATTTTGAGCACCACAAGTACACAACGATATTTACTTGTCCGTGACCACACGAGGAGCGTGCGTTCATCCGCTCCAAACACGGCAGCCAACGATGGCCTGCGATTATTGGTAACGAATGTGACAGCCAAATCGCTAAATGAGGCCCCTACAAGCACCGCCGGAAATATGAGCCAACGCTGTCAGCTGTTAGAGAGATGGGGAAAGAGGACAAAATGGAAGCCTACAAACAGACATATCCACCTGTCACGCTTTCAAGGCAAGCCTCTCTTATCACCTGTGGGGAGCAAAATTTAACTACCATTTTCATATATGGAAGACATGCTCGGTCCACATTTAGAAACGGCTTATTTTTGGTCTAAATAGCTTTATGGTCGGATGTCTTAGAAGTTGTTTTTCTTCTTCTAAGGCGTATGGTTTTTTCATCAAGCCAGTGGAAACCGTTCTCACCACCTTCCCCAAGTGTCCAGGGAGCGTCGGCCATCTTTGTCTAGATCAACTTCCATTCCGGGTCTCATCTTTCAGGTCACGTCCCTCAAGGTGGCGGGTGTCCTTTGACGGTGGGGCCTCATGTCACTTTGAGTTTGCACAGGGAAGCAGAAGCGAAGAAACACGTCAGGTGCACGTAAATAACTTTGCACGTCGTAGCCTTCATGTGGGAGGGACTAACCCTAATTATGCCTCTTCCTTGCTCAGAAGCGTGTGTTTTTTTTCCCTCCCTCGGTATTTTTTATGAGGACGTGCAATGCGTTACCATAATTCAATATAGGAGGGGATGGGGTGAGGGCAACGATTTAATCAGAATCCAATAGAGCACACATTTCATCTCACTTTAAAAGCAACTGATTAACGTGGCCTAACAAATCGATAAATCGATTCATTGCTCTATTACACCCCTGCACAAGAACTCAAAAAATCTTCCGCACATCAAAATTATGGATTTACTCATCATGCCATCGTCGCTTCACTCTCCAGCACTGAGCTACGTCACTGAGTATATATTCATTTTTAATGGCATTACCGATATTCATGAACTTGGTAGTCAGCTCGGGTGGAAAATTGAGTTTTGAAGATGCGCCCTCCAGGTGAATTCGACCTCGTAGTAGTATATGCAAGAATCACGTTGATCTCTAAGATAATGATAACAGTATCATTGTAACGAGTTGCTGGAGGTTTTTTATATATTTCATCCGATGTCCGTAGTGTATTTGAAGTAAAATCTAGTTTTCTTTCTACTGCATGGAGGAGACTGGTGCTTAAGGGCCTCGCAATATCATGAAAGCTCAACTTCAGCTCGAGAGATTTGAACTACTGACAATAAGCTACTTCAGCTACGGGCGCTACTTTAAGCCAGGTTTTTTTTTGTACACATTATAGAGTCTTATTAGTTAATACCTCTAATCACTTGTATGTGACATTAAGGGCACATAACACAAAAAGAAAATCGAGAGCAAATACCTACGTAACCTAATGGCTGATTGTGTTTTTTTTTCCTTTCCAATAACCAATAGACACTTCATTCCTTCAAGTTGATGACATGTATCTAATTTTAAATTTCAATATCACTTCATGCAATTCAACTCGGTTTGCTGAAACTGTTCGGCTCAGCCATCATTACACCGCAACCATTAATTTGTGATTGTGTTTGTTCGTGTGACGCGAACCAGCAGGTTTATACTGCGTAGCATTGAAGCTTTATATGAGCGATATTCAATACTGCAGAGTGTAAAAACTCGTTAACCGAAGAGAACCTGTCAAACATTGGAAGTTGGGAAACGTAAATGGAATCATTTTTCCCACAAAAGCATCTATAATGGAATTTGAACTAAAAGGCTAATTCATCGATTATATATTAGGTCCCCCTTTACTAATCAATCGTGACAAAGCAATTTCATACCGCTCGTCCGGAATTATTTAATTCTGGCTCTGACACTAGGTCGTTAATAAGTATTGACTTCATCCGGCCCTAGCGCATCATTCATGAACCCCCTCCAAAACAATTCGTATAACCAGTTTCACACCCTCCAAAAACAACACTCTACCCATGTTCCAGGGCTGGCTCTGTAGTAATAACAACTATTTGTTACCACAGTATGGAATAACCTGCATGGGCAAAATATTCACTCCCTGCATATCATGGGGTCACATTGTTCAGTCCTCGACAATTTCAATGAACTGCTGGTGAAGATATTTTATTTCAGCCCTCCTCGTCCGATTCTACCAGGGAGAGAAGTACTTATTTGTAACTTGATAGTTCATAAGCAACAGATATGCACTAACAGTAAGATTGCTACTAACACTAGATTCTTGCAAATGAAAAATTATAATTATCCTGTTATATGGTAATTGGGAAACTGCATTGCCAAGAGCAATAATTTCGCTTTCGGCCAATTTTAAACAACTCCTGCCAAAATGATCTCCACAGGTGGTGTTTCCTAACAAAATCAGCTGCTTGAAAACGGCATTATTTTTCATGCAAAAACGTACGTCAAAAGCAGCGTTTCATCAGTCCCAAACAGCATTAGTTCCCTCTGCTCTGCCCGTCAAAACGCACTTACTTCGGGAGTCAATGATGTCACATCCTGTATACATATCAAATTGATCGGACCATGTCAAGGTAGCAGTAAAATAGAGGATGTTTCATAATCAACCCGAAAAACCTTTAGGGCTGACACCCAATCATCAATTGTTAATTTTTACGTACAGGTGGCGTTTGATCTCTGCAGCCTCGTTACTAGGCAAATTATATCATTAATCAAAGGGTGCTTATGCCACCTCCTCTATCGCGGACTCAGCTTATGACATTTCCACAGTCTCGGCTACACTGACTCTGCATCTATCCTTGCTATATGAAACGAGAGAGCAGATTATATTAATATTGCATAATAACATATATATTTAAATTTAATATAGCAATGTCATATATAGAAAGACAGATTGTGAGTAAAACTGGTAGCACGGCTGCTAAGATCAACGGACACCTTTGCATACATGATCCTCTAGCCCTATAATTATGCCCTAGAAGTTTGTTTGAATTATTATAAATAATCCTGTATGGAGTACTAAAATTTATAGTAACACTAATAATATCATTTATAAGGTACTTATACAATTAATATAAAAGTGTGACGATTTTCTTGCTACTATGAGGTTACCGATTATATTTACACAGGATGATCAGATATTAGGTAGGAAAATAAATCAGAAGGAAGCCTGTGTTCAGTCTTTGAGCAAATATTATTAGAGACAAAAGATTACGTACTCCGAAGGCAGCTTTCCTCAAGGCACTGTCATCAACTTACAGGTCGATCATGATGGATCGTGGCCATGACTCTCCAGGCGGCACTCTCCCAACATCAAGTATAGAACTGACGGAAAGGATGCCAGGAACACAAAAAATACAAAAAAAGGAGGAATCACATAATGCCGTTCAGAGCAATGATTATCATCCGTGTGTACAATCTGAATACGGTTTTAGACACTGGATGATGTATGATGTCCATCTTGTAAGCAGACTCTACGTGATCATGATGCTTAATTTTGGAGGGTTAGCATAATAATTTCACATCCGTGCGAGGTGTCCACGTAATAACCCCATCGCGTTGTTCTCTTTTCAGGTGTGAACAGCATCAAAATAACGGACCTAAAGGTACCCTCTGTCATAAAAAACGGGACCAACGAATCTGTCGTGCTGGACTGTGAATATTCGCTCCACAACGAAGAAGACAACTTAGTGGTGCAGTGGTTCCTGAACGACAAGATCATCTATCAGTGGATCCCCCCTAAGGAGCCACAAGGCTCAGACATTCTGGGCGGAAAGCTGAACCTGTCGTACCGGGTCTCGGACGACGAGTTCCAGAAGTACCGGGCCATGCAGATACTCCAGCCCACCACGTACTTCAGCGGCGAGTACAGGTGCCGGGTAGATACCATCCAAGACGAAGATGATAGAGCAGCCACCATGATAGTATTTGGTAAGTGGCACCAAAAAAAATTGTCCCTGCCATAACTTTCGCACCTTTCTAAGCCGCCAACTTCTCGATAGCGTTTCCAATAATCGAGTTACCTGGTGCCTTTCTTCCTTTCTCCGGCAAACCGAAGGGGATGTGACGTGCAGCAGGTCTGCTCTCTCCCCGCCTCCACTCCCTAACCGTACACCCCGGTTCAAGAAAAGCCAATTCCCCGATCCCACACGGCTCTGGCCACCTGGCACCGGCGTCGAATAAAACGACTGCTCTATTTCGCCTCAAAACGTACGGCTCTAGAGACGGGGACACCACCAACACTAATCTATTAGAGCCAAGGTCGTCTTCTTCGAACAACGAACACCGATTTCTGCAGGGATGGTCACACTGGAAAATACTGCCATCTGGCTGCTACAATGGAAGTCTTTAAAAAAATACGAGGATGACATTTGCTTCATATTTTGATGTTAAAAATTACAACCAGGTCGACCGATATGAATAATTAAAAGGTGACATTTAAAGTTTGCGGTTTCCTTAGACCAACAGCATTTTCAGCAGTCGACAACCTTTTTACAGTCCTGTAGAAATTCTGAATCCAAAATACTTGCCCGCATGTTCTTTCTAATATTACCCTAATGCCGTTGCTATGAAGTACAGCACTGGATGATCAGTGGACGTTGGTTCTCAAACGAGGGTAAAACCAGCTCGAGTTTTAAAATGATATAATTACACGGAAGAAGTAAGGATCAAAGTGGGACAGGGAAAACTCATTTGTAGAGACGTTACCTCGGGTATGCCATCGTGCATTGCGCGCACTAAGTCAAACCCTATCAAGCAGTGCGCACACACGGTGCAGAAACTAGATTTATCCCAATGTCGACCTTCTGACGGATGGTCCTTTTGGACTCTGGTCTGGCATACTAAGTAGATCTAAAAACAAAAATTGACATGGCCAGTTCGTCTCATATTTGGTCCTCTCGAACACCAGCATCCGGGTCAAAATGGCCTAAAGCATAACAATTAAAAAAGAGGCTGATGCGATTTTTCAAGTGCTAGATTTTCATTTCAACAAAGGAAAAAAGTGCTGCACGTGCCATAGGTCAAACCGCTGTTCAAACTTCGCCTGAAAGGCGGTTGGCCAACTAGGTTTTTTAGTGCATGTACTCTACTGCTGAACAATGTATAGGTCTGTTATCGGCGGTTTATTCGGTGTGATGGCTCCTTTTTCGATAGGGAGAGCGAGAATAATCAACGGGCATGTTAAGAGCTCCCGGTTGGCTCGCAATTTGCCCAACTGTACAGCACTGCAGGTCTCATCCATAACCAGGATAAATATTGGTCTCATGTGCCCCTGCCAGTTATACCACGCGTACGACAATAGAGGCGGAAAGGTTACGCCACCAACAGGATGAAGGTGAGTCACATGTAGTGACAGTTACTCTACAACGACGCACTTTGCGGCCTTTTGTCCTTTTGCTACGTAACACCTTAGTTATTTTAATACGATGCATTCTAGGGTGTGCGTTACTACACTGGTTATGAAATAAAAATGTTTAGAAAAGGAGAGTGTGACCTTTGGATACTGCAAGTATACTGTAAGCCGCAGTGTTATTTCACGGAAGCCCAGTTTTTGTGGTGGAAACGGTTAGAAACGGGGCCATCCTCAAGGCCCTTCCGATAAAGTGCACCGACTCGGCATAAACCCCCTCGTATGATCCACGGTCAGTAATGAAGTCCGGTCAGCGAGAGACAAATGGTTTCTAATTAGTTCAACGAGACATGAAAGTAAAGAAACCCGTCATAAAACCGAGAGAATGGCTGGCAAACCGCGCACTTAGTGTCAAATGAAGCTTCTACCAAACAGCCCTCCCGCCTCCTAATAAGTCGCACACTGAAGTTACCCTACCCCTAAACATTCCCCGTAAAATCAGTAACCCCCCCCCCCCTCCCTCATATTGCCAAAAAATAACAGTAAAAAAACTGGCCATTCCTTCATCTTGGGGGGGGGGGGGGCAAGTCCACTCTTGGAATGAAGTTCATTCTTCCATGAGGGTAATGGTATGGGTAAGGGTGGGCTAAAAGTTCATCCGATATTAAATTCCCTCCGATGCCGGAGCACGCTTCTCATACCCCCCTTCCTATCCTCCTCCTTTTCCCCCCTTAATTAACATCCTGCGGTGGTGGCTATAGACCACAGTCCTTCACCAGAGAATGCTGGGGAAGAAGGGAAGTTTCGTGCACAACCTTTTCCCATCCTGCAACCCCCCCACCCATAGCGCCACCCCTCAACTAACTTGGCCGTTATTAGCGGTGCGTAAAGGGGGCTTTTTCGTGGCTCAAGAGGATTGCAATTGGGACACTAATAGGCCTGGCCCAAGACGACTCCGCCACAGCTGCACCTAATGATAATTGATATCCCAGGCGATCGCACTTTATTATCTGCAGAGGCCTCCCACCAACCCTAACCACCCACACCGTCTATTTTCATAGTCGGAGAGGCCCTATTCAAAAGCCACTGGGGTCCCCCTCCACTTTTCTTCACATTGGCCTCAATATCCGCACACACGCACACACACAAAAGGGGGTTATTGCACTGCGGGAGGAAAAAGATGCTTGAAAGTAGGGCAGGCTAGATATTATTTTCAGGCTTTCCTTTCTTTATCCACCAAACTGGCTTTTTTATGCGGCTTTATTTCCCGCTCCTTGGTTTAGGCTAACCGTCGCTGACGATTTCTTGCCAGTCTGGCCAGATCAATTTGGTTTGCGCTTCAGCACAGAATGGGAAGCCTTGTTACTAACGTTTACCTATGTTGGGATGCTTGGTTAGGTTAGTCTAGGTCAAGTTGATATTCAAGTGTGCGGAAATTTGAAGTCGGGTACTTGAATATCTGACGTATGACGTTGCCTCCTTTCTCTTAAAGGAGAGGTACTGTATTTTGTAATGTCAGCCTTAAAACTATTTAAACGGTATTTCCCTATTGAGCCTATTAAGCCCAATTTTGATGGGTGTGAGTTATTTATACCACTATGTTTTTTTAACGTCTTCTCGCCAGATGACGTCCATTAGCCCTAAATATTCATGAGGAGCCAGGACGCCAGGATTTTCTCTTCAAATCTTTACTTTGGATTATCCCGGAAATATTTTTTGGACATAGATATTGACATTTAGAATCATATGGAATAGTTCCCCTTTCTCCGAACTCTCTCATTAAAGGAGCACCGACTGCTTAAATAGCTGTCACATTAGCTCCTAATTCAGTTGGAGTCCACCATTAGTTTATGAATCATTAAACTACTACTCCGCATCTACTCTAAATCAGGTCGACCTAGCTTCGCCTGCAACTTTAACGGTCACCTGTTTGTTGCCGAATCTATATTTGCAAAAACCAGAGCAGGTTAAAGAAAAGCCAGACCTTACTATTCTTGCTATAGTTATTAATATTTCAACAATTGCCGGAAGTTCAGTGGATCTCTATTTTGGCTGAACATGGGCTAATTTAATGAATAATTTATGAGGATGCTTGAAGCGGTAATCTATTTCCAGCTGGGAAAAAAGGAAGCCAGGCGGAGATACCGCAAGGAAAAAAAAGTCTTCTTAAGAAACGCGAATCTTGTGGCGAACAACTTGAATTACACCGTAATTGAATGAATTAACTCGAAGGACAACGGTGTTCAACTGCCGACGTCATCCGGAAAATTCTGTCGCTTGGAGACTCTCGGGCCACTAAATTGATTTTCAGGGTGGGTTGAAGAGTATTTAAGGATTTTGGGTTGCAATTAAGCTGGCGAATATAGGCCCCAGCGATGTTTTAAAATGGATTAGATACGCTAGACTTCTTCCGCGTTACGTTTTTTTTTATACATTGAATCTCGGTTGACTCCGGAATTTCTTCGTCGAATTAATTAACGCCGGACTAGTCCTTTTCATAGAGCACGGCCGCAGCTTCTTATTCCGAGCACAAATCTGCAAAATTCCGTTATCATAGCAAATAGGTCCGGGGACCGTGTATAGCTGAACCTGGGAGGCTTTCATGCACCAGAATTCCTTTTCCCACTCAGCTCACTACGCGTGAATGAGCACAAAAGTTCTTCCCTCACCTCATACATTTCAGACTCTATCCTATAGTGCTTTTCTATGATTAAAGCCTTTTAAAACGGAATAAAGGACAGACGGTAACGATCCCAAGAGGAGTAACCTGCCCCCAATGCGCGGCCATATAACGCATTAACGTATTAGAATCTCTTGCATATTATAATTCTCAGCTCATTTGGTCCAATAAGTGCCTTCATTTACTCCCTCCTTTATGGCCTTATCACTTGCTAGAAGAGCTCGTGCTTCGCTTGGAAAAACTCTTTTGATTGTATCATTCGTCTTTCAATTTTCTCATACTTCAGACACTTTCAAGAGTGCAGAGTCAATCGGATTCTATTCTAGAGATGACTTCAAAGTAAAATGTGCAATTTAAAGGTTAATAATATTATTACATAATGCATGTCGTCACAGAAGCCTGAGTGGGAAGCAGCCAAAGCACAGAAAAAAGTAATTGGCTATATGTGAACCACTGAAGATTTGACGTCTTTGGTTGATCGGAAGTGTATTATTACTCTCTCCATTTAACGGTCAAGGCAGGTAATTACAGCCAAAAGTGTCCATTTTGGTTTTTATAAAGGACAGGTTATAATATTACGTTCAGTTCTAGTGCTAACAAAAGTAATAATAATAATAATAATAATAATAATAATAATAATAATAATAATAATAATAATAATAATTCATACCCCGTTATCAGCCATCGGCTCTTTAGGGGGGAAGTTTGTTTTGCCTGGAACTCTTTGCTTTTCATTTTACTGTGCTCTTTGGGATAGGATAGGGACGGAAGGAAGCGGCTGTGACCTATTAATTACGGAAGCAACTCCGGAATTTCCCTGGAAGGACCGCGGGAAACCACAGAAAACCACGGTCAGAGTTGCCGGCCCCGGGATTCGAACCCAGGACCTCCCGATTAGCAGTCGGACGCCTTATCCACTATGCCAACCTGCTTCGGTTAACAAAAGTTATATGTACAGTAGTTCGGGCCAACTTGTGATCCTCTTATCTCGAACAGGCAGGTGTAGGTCACACACCCAACCATTTTCAAGTTAGCATCCGGGCATTTATTCACTTACCGAAAGTTCTCCTCTTATTTCAACATCACCCATGTTAGGAAGGTATAGAATAAACCGCAACCCGTATGTTCACATTAGGCCTAATCTTCAAACTAAATAGCCACACAAATTGCGTCGTTCCGCTGAAAACGGCCTGAAACACCAAAACACGCATAAAAACGACCACATTCTCGAAAAACGGGCTGAAAATGTGCTAAAAAATTTATCATCACTTGGCAAGCAATGATTCAGACATATGGCCACCTTTTTTTTCCTAACTCCCCTCTTCTCTATGTCTCTCCCTCTGTGTAACTTGGCCCTTCTACGAGAGTCTGGGATTCTCATTTAATATTCCATTATTGTGAACAAACACGCAGGAGCAGTCCTGGAGTGCGTTTCAATTACTGGAGACATGCACGAGATCCGAGCTTGAATTGCAGCTCCCCGTGATTAGAGCCGGCACCAAGTGAGCAATCCTATCAGGACTTTGTGCAGCATTCATTCCTTTTGACGCAACTCGCGATCTCTCGTCATTAGGAAAACACTCAAAGGAGGGATGAGGAGTTTGTGTCAACGAGATCTCCACAAAAAAATGGGGTCGGAATGGTGGAGGAGGGCACAGTATGCTGGAATAGGATAGAGGGAAATGTAGTTTCAATGACTGGATAGTAATATGGACATTGCTTGAGTGAATAGCTAGAGTTTGAAGCCGGGAAGCAACCTAATCAGGCTCGTACGGCATTGAAGCGTGATTGTGACCACTAATATTCAGTTACGTATTTCGACAATTTCGACGTATTTTCTCCAACTTATTTGCTCATTTTTATCAATCCATTTCTTCCTGCTTGCTGTTTGAGCTGACGTCCCTAGGTCGTCACTCCAGACCCCGATAGGTCACTGAGGATCATGGTCTTTTAATGCACAGGTTGCCAATAACCTATTTATTAGACTAGACTCGAGAGAAGCTGTCGCATCTCTGCTTTACAGAAAACGAAGCGCCCCCCACCCCACCTCCGCCCAATCCGCGCCCGACACCCCCGCGTGCCGCTATCTCTTGGCAAAACTGCCAACTCCTCAGTAACTCCATCTAGACTCATTTTTCCCTCCTTTTTTGCAGGATTGTAGAGCCTGATCGTAATTTTCGCAACAAAATGATACAACCCTTTTTGATTGAGCATGATATCATCGACAAGTGACTTCATATGGTCCAAACATCATGAATAGTCGAATTTTCAAATTATGCTCACTATTGCAAGACAATCGCAAACTACGAGGTGCAGTCAAAAATTACTTGCGAGTAATTTTTTTACTGACATAGGAGCAATTTACAATCTTTTGCTTTCGCTTACTTCTCCACGTAGTCACCCTCTCTTGCTACACATTTTCCCCAACGGTGTACCCATTTTTGGTATGCCCCCAAAATATAATCTTCTGGGGTCCTTTTCCCATACTGTAAAATGGCACTCCCGAGGGCTGAGAGAGAAGGGAACTTGTGACCTCTGAGCTCATCTTTGAAGGTAGGAAACAGCCAAAAATCGCTTGGAGCCAAGTCCGAAGAGTAGGGTGTGTGGCAAGAGCTCTATATTGTGGAACAGGATGGCAGTTCCTGTCCCAAAACACTGCGTACAGGACCCTTTCAGCGGATGGCTGAACACGGAATTTTTTTGGTTGGGGGTGAGTCAACATGTCCACTGGATCGTCCATAAGGGCTTGACGGAGTTCCCACATATGGCCTGCATGTCTTTGAGGATCACAGGAACACTTTTCCCTTGCAGAAAAAGATATCTCACCACAACACGCTGTTGGCTTTGCTGAAGTCCGCCACTTTGCTAGTGTCGGTAAGGCCCTCTGTTTGCAGGGCTGTAAAACAGGCACCCGGTCAGCACGAAATTTGAAACATCTACCAAAAAATCCCACATGGGCTGGATTTCATATTCCTTTAAATGCAAATATGTAAATGTCATGGGCAATGGCTAAAAACATTACGCGCAAGTAATTTTGACTGCACCTCGTACTTCGAGATGTCTAGAAGAAAGAAAAATATTTCTTTGCTAAACCGGTTACTGAAGTAAGTCAATTTATCCTACCACACTTCGGAAATGCACTATTTTGTTTATCCTAGATTTTACGATGATGTTGAGTTTGTATAGGATACAGGCTGTGTTCGGTGACAAAAGGAACGTCACTTCCTTATCCCTTCATTGCATCATTATTGTCCTGAACACCTTTATTATATCCCTAAAAGTCATCTATCATATTGCATATCCACTCAATTTCCATACCCTATCAGCTTAACTAGCTCGAGCTGTTGACATCCATTTATATAGCCATTCCTCCTGAAACTAGCGGCCATCATGTTATCCTAAACTAACTGACATCCGCGCTCTCTCAGCCCTTTGTAGACGAATTTGAGGCGAATCCTCCGACCCCCAGAAAATCCTGAGATACGACAAAGTTCTCTGGGCCCCCCCAGTGCACCCCACTTGCTTCTCTCAGAGCCATACTGTAACAGCCAAAAAAAACGATGTTTCGGATTTTCCTATGAGCCAAAAAAATAGCGTGCAGTGAGCCCAAAAAAATGGGGAGACGCATTCCTCAAGGAGCACTTTGGATGGCAGACGGCAACCACGAAGAGTGATCACCTTAAGCTCGGGGTGTTTCAAACCAAAGTGCATTAAAGGGGAATATTATTCGTTGGAGAGAAGGGGGCAGGGGAAAAGGTTCATTCTTGGCTATTTCTATTCTGGCCTGCAGTCTCTTGGCTGCCCGGGTTAGGCGCTTTGGGGAAAAAAAGAGACGTGGAAGAGGGGAGGGGGGGCTCCTGGGAAAAAGACTAGTCAAGGAAAGTAAACCAGTCCACCATAGGGCCTACCTGGGAAATGTGGAGGTATAGCAGGAAGGCTCGTTCTTTCACCTACGAGGCATTCAGCCGCCACTTACGCTCTATTTCTATATCACTAGCCCGCAGGTTGCGTCTGTTCTTTATTATTTTTATTGTCCTTCCAGTTTGTTGGTCCCGACGGAATTCCAAACGTATGATAGTATCAGACAGCGGGTGCTTCAAACGTTGGGGGAAAAAATCACAATATTCATGAGCCGCATTAAAATTCTGAAGACACTAACGCGCCTAATTTCAAAGAACATTATAATTGCATAAACACGAATAGATCCCCTCCCCATTTTTTTTTTGAAAGTTGACGCTCATGATGGATACCCCTAAGGCCCACCGTTATTCAGGAGAAACTCTCATAATATCTGGCACAAAATTATAGCAGCATCATCATTTCTCATTTGCGCCGGTGCGGGGGTATTTGAAAAGATGAGGAGGAAAAAAAAATGGTGCAACGATTACGAGTAGGCTCCCACAACGTTTGTGCAAAGTTGCAGATGTTGGTAACCGCGAATTGGACAGCTCTGATCTAAAAACTTTTGCTAGAACGCCGACCTCCAGCCAACTAATTTCAGAAAACGCGATTTGCCCTAGGTTCACCGTGAAGATAATGAGATGCAGAGTACGGTATTTCATGGAATCAGCTTGCTTAAAAGGCATACAACAGTCAGGACAGAGTAATATATGCTCCCCCATTTTCCAGACAAACTCATAAGCCACATGAGCAGAGCTTATTTTCAAAATATACGAACGTAGGCGCGAGATTTTGCATCCAAATCCTCCGCAGTATGGCATCACAAAAAAAAAATGTTTTTTTAAAAAAATGGAATGGAAAGTTACGTATCATAGGTCTAATCTAACCTTTATAGTATTATCTTTCGGTATTTGAGCACATGGAATGTTTGAGGTCGCTAGTTATTTGGGAGGACAACCGACTATTCAAATCCGGTGTGTGCAATATAATGCAAGCCATGATGTCACACGATGCAGAGTGCTTTTTTTATTATTCATGTGCTGAGGGAAGTGCGTTACGAGTGGAACTTAATATGCATTACGCGTAATACAGGGTGGCGCACCGCTCCAGTTTTCTGTTCAAGAGACGTTATGAATGATTTACCAGTAAAGAGAAACAACAATCGATTGATACATCTCTGTACATGTGTGCTGGAGTAAACAATAATAAATTTATTTATTGTCAGGCCGGGTTCTGTGTTAGTGTGGATCTTCTTTTAGGCAAGAGAAATCTCTTCTTAATGTGCCAATTCTCTAGAAGAAGCCCATTCCCATTTTTGACCCGATGCGATGTGAGTCCTCATTCTGCAAGTTGACCTTTGTGCCCAATATTCGGGCATAAAGTGATCCAGGTCACATGACCTCCGAGGATGGTGGAAACGCCAGTCGAGGTTGGGACTCTTATAGGCTTGGTGACGTCAAAGAACCACAAAAACATGTCAAGAGCAATTTGCAGACAGTGTGAACGGTCAAAGGTGACTCAGTAGAGCTGGTCAATCCCAGTTGGAGATTTTGTATCTCGGGGGATCTCCTGGGGGTGCACCCCGGGCCACCCCTGGGAGGAACTAGCTTGAGCACGGGATTTCTCTTTTGGACCACCTCTGAAGAAGGGTAGGGCTACCTCGTTACCAAGTTTGGCCCATTTTAGCCTGGTTATTCTTTGCAGCAGAGCACAAAAAATATCATGAAATTTGTATAAACACTATGCAAAAATGAACTTACGCGTTACAATAATAAACACAATAACCAAAAATAAACAGACGACAAAAATAAAAGCGCATGCATTACAAATAAGCTCATTACGTTCAAAAATTAAACATTGAAGAATTAAATAAATCCCTAAATGTTTATTATTCGGCGTAGGCGGCGCTGGCGTTACCTTGCAACTAAGTAAATATTTAGGGACTGCTAGTATGTCCAGCACTGTACTTTCACAAGTATTGAGCGCTAAGAAATATTACATAATTCCGTACACCTCGGTACTCGTCGGCTCTTTACCAGTAGATCTACTAACACATTATAATTGCTACTTCCAATAGACAAATTTTGGGTAGCAGGTATAACACATACCGACCAATTTAAGTCAAAATCTCATGGGAAGTGCTCAACTGACCATCTGGAATGGCTTGTAGTCACGGAACACATAATCCGACATGTCTGCGGCTGCATGGAGACCTGGATTTAAACTATTAAATGTAAGTATGTCAGATTATTTCCAGGAACGTCCATTTCACCCGAAGCATTTCTCGCTGTCTAAAGGCATCAAAACTTTCTCCGCTATTAAAATAAGACCTGCCGTTGCCATGCAACGAGGCTTCTCAACGACATTTTTTTTGCTAATAAACCGATTGAAAATTGACGTTCGTTCCTCCCCAATACAATTTTAGGATTTGTATATGTACAAGTTGTACTGTACAACCACCCATTGCAATACGCAACTTGAAAATCAGCCCCTTCCAACCCTGGTTTCCAATCCGAACCAATTGTAACGGAAGACTCGCACGCCCAGGCCTGCCTTTAGGCTCCGCATCACGTGAAAAGTATCGGGCTGCTGGGAGGGTTAAAGCCGGCTAAAGCCAGCAGGCAAATATGGACTAATTAAGCAAATGCGCCTAAAATAGTTCTGCTCTCTTGCACATGTAAACACCACCAGGCGCCGGCGCCAGCTTTCCCCACAAAATCCGGTACATTCCCCTTCCACTATTATTGTTTACCACTGTTGTCTTTCGAGGCCTCCTCAACATATTTAATTACGCAGGACGGGCAAAACTTGTCAAACTGTCCGTTTAAAAAAAAAAAAGTCGGAAGACTAGAGGTCGACGGTCTCCGAATCTTTCTCTCCAACGTTGATTAATAAAGCTGGCTGATTAGAGTTGGAAATGTATTCAGATGTTAGGCCCCCGGATTCGGGCAGCTTGTGTCGGGTGAGATGAAAATTCTGTCACTCTGCTTTATAATAACTTCCGGAGGCGAGGCAATTGAGCAGTCGTTCGTTCCGTTTACTGCTTTAGTTAATGGCCGGAAAGCTAATAGGGAATCTCCACAAAAGGTGGCCTCGTATCCATTCAAAGAGTGGAGCTCTAACTCTTCTTGCGGGCACCTTTTTGGGGGGACCAAGGGGGTTGGCGTCTCAGATCCGACAAAAAGTAAGAAATATTCTTTTTTTGGAAGCTTGAGTCCTTACCGTCCACCTCAAAAAAGAGGAGCTTTTATGTCCCGAAATGAGCAAACTTTTTGTGGGACTCTGAAAACTCGGAACGTACAGTACACTGGGAAGGATATGAAGGGTGACTATAGAGTTTTTACAGGCTTTGCCAATTATTTCTAGTGTCTATTGATTTATACCAGAGTTTATTAACGAAAAGCATTAACTTTGGCCCTTGAGAGAGTGAAAAAGTCTTGGGAGTACAAAGTGGGTACTTTGGCAGGATATATTTGCCGGCTTAAGTGATGTGTGCTTCAGGGACTTGGCTGAATAGACCTGTGTTTGATAATTCTAAACCTTGTTGGATTTGTATGTCTCTATGAATTGTACTGTACATGGTATTTCATAATGGTTCAGGAAAACGTCTAACTAACTTCTGGAATTGGATCAATTTATTTGGAATTGATAAGACAATGTGCTTCAAACAATCTGAGACCAGCTGGTTCCCATATCTGAATTATTATGAAACACACTGTAGAGTGAATGACAGTTACTAACTCTAAATCTGTCCACTCTCAAAGCTTGCTGACTCCTATTGTGACAACTGTTGTCAAATTTGACAATTTGCTTCTAAAAAACAGTAACCAGCATTTTAACCTAGCCATTATTAGAATGATGTAGAATTTGTCTCTGCATGTCAAATATTCTGACATGACGATTGCATTATGTGCTCCATGACCTGTCAGAATCAATGACACCAAGTACCTGGTGTAAGCAATCAAGTACTTGACAAGCCTTTTCAAATCGTAAAAACCAAAAAAAGGGAAGGGTTCAGCGCTAATTATAAATGGCAAGTGCTAGAATCAGTATGATTTCAGGCAAAAAATAATAATATTCGAATGGATAATAACCATAAACACTACGAAGTAAAACTTGATACTGTACATAATCCAGTTGATTTTCCGATGAGAAAATTAGTGTTCATAAAATAATGTGTGAAATCATTCCAATGCGATGTGACTCTGATCACTGTGTATTTTATTACGGTACTTATTTTGAAAAATTATTTATTATAACTTTTTATACATTGTACAAACACGAGCATGCCACTAATCTACTGTTTCTCTAAAAATACTTCAGATGATCTCACTCACAGCAGCAGTTACTGAACTTTGGTGCGGCTGCATTAGCGATGTAATCTTAATAATGAGTACGAGTTCATTAAACTTTTTCCCTCCTTCAAGGTCCGTATTAGAATCCGGGGTTGTTGAAGAAGAAAACCCAGGAGTTCCTTAAAATTCATTACCGGTACACTAAACTAATGAAGGCCCCGTAATCTTTTCACATCCTCCTGTCTGTTGATTGGTTCATTAATGCCAGCGTTTTGATAGATACCGCTTCGTTCTCTATGAGCGATGAGTATCGTTTAATGAGTACGAATGAAACCTGTTAAATCATGAACATGATTAATTGGAATAATTTTTCTGGTCTCATTCCATCGCACCCAGCATTTAAATAACATTTGTCTCAATTAACATAGATTTGTTCCCTCGTCGGAGCAGTGATGGATGAAACATTCGCGTCTGGAATGAAGTAAGATAAGGCAGCTTGTGCATTTGTCAGTGGAATTGCCTTAATACATTGTATGCGGATGGGGGGAGAGGATGGGCTAGAGGAAAATTATTTTCTCAAGTTTGCCAGCTGCCACCATTTCAAACTTATACCCGACAGAGCATAAGTTTGCACTCGAGGCACCCACATATTTTCATTTATATTTTATTATAATAAATATTTAAATCAGTCGTACATGTCGATTCAACACTTTTCAATCATTATTTAATACTGTTGGCACTTAATTGGTGCTCAAAAGCTCTATATTTCATTATTAAGTTACCCCAAACTTATATATAGAAGAGCTCCAGAAGACAAAATTCTTTGACCTCAAAATGATGGGTGTTTCTTGTCCTTACTAATTGGAGCTACCTAAGAGTATGTGCTAGAATTATCCGGCTTCCTCCTAGCCTAGCCCAGAATAGATAACAAAAAAAGAGAGTTTGGTAATGACATTGACAAATTAAAAGAGGAAAATCTTGCCTGGCTGCGGATTCTCTAAGGCTCGAGAACACGGCGTCCTAGGATCGATACTAAATCTCACCCTCGACCTTAGCCAAAGTCAGTGTTGAGGCGTCTTTGGGGGCCGCGCCGGCGGATAGAAAAGAGCATCAGGTTTCCAAAGTTGGGCAACCGTGGCCCCTTCTCCATTAATGCTGCAGACTTGCTAAGACTCTCCCCTTCTATAGGGGGAGCTCCAATGACTTATGAAAGCAACCAGAGACGCACCAACAGTCAAGCGGACAAAGACCTCTTGTTTGGTGGAACTTTCCCCCTAGGGCTATTGATAATTCCAAGTTATATTTTGGGGGGCTTCTTCATTGCCTTTGGAGATAGAGCCGAACGGTAGTGCCAGGCTGTTCAATAAGCAGTGTCGATGACGAATGATCATTGTTCGGGGGAGGGGTGGAGTTATCAATCAATTTGTAAGGATGTAATTAACATCCTAAGGGTGGTGTATTACGTTAGTTTTGGAGTGTGTAGGAGGTATTCTCCGTTTTATTTCCCACCCACATCAAGCCCTCAGGCTGCAAGTACGAATTGCCAAAGTTTAGATACAACATGGCGCTCTTTCGGAAAGTTTGTACCGTTTTCTCCTCGGCCCTCTCTCAGCTCTGCTGGCTTTCCAAATGGCTATATGCTGGGGCCATCTTCTAATAATATTTTAGGTGGTACAAAAGGTGTAGGAGATCGATAAATCAGTGGGGTCGGCGACAAAAAGGTGGCCTGTCTGAAATGTCACCTTTTTTCGTCCTTCCGAACTACGTTAAAGTTTAATGCCCAACTTTTATCATCAGGTCGCACTAAAAAGTTGGCGGAAAAGGTACACACACTTTGTGGAATTCAGACTTCTACACCTACGTTGGGCCGTCCAACACTGTTGCTTTTACTCGACGACCAACATTTAGTAGCCTCTGGGGAACGACATGGGATATAAGCATGTCAGAGCAGGCTTGGTTGGGGATGACTCGAGTCTTAGTCATGTCATGACGTCAGGTCAATCAAATAACGTGCGAAATCCCAAAGCCATGAAAATAGTATTTCTTCACTGATCATGCAAAACCTCGTATCTCGTCCTGCAAAAACAATGGAAGATACGAGGTTTTGCATTATCACCGACGATTTGTCGAATTTGTTTCTAAGGTAGTTCTCTATGAAATTGCACTACCCAAGCCTTTTATGCTATTTTGACTTTCTAAATGATGGCGGACTGGTCTAATAAGTGTGAGGTCCTCTTCTCTGCAAATACTCGCTAGATGAATCCACACATTTCAAACAGGAAATTAGGTACTATGTTATTGAAATGGGCGCTCTCCTGAATTGTATAGCTGATTGCCAATGGCTTGTACCTACAAATGTTCCAAAAGCAGTCTTCAAGAAGTGATTTTGTGAGTCGCCATGTTATGCTGGAGAGTGAATAAATTATTTCACATTTTGGTGGCAAATTACATATGGTACGAGACGAATGCGAACCGGTAACTCTAGACACTTGTCAATCAGTGCAGAACACACATTATACTGCCGTAGAAGTGACATCATTTGAAGTTCCATATTTCACGTAATCTGCGCAAGCAGTTTCTGTTTAGTTTGTGATTCATAGAGTGAGCTTGCTCTATTTGTTTCCACAGCACCAGAGAAGAGGCTCGAGCTGAGCCAGAGCAAGTCTTCTCCAGGCTCAGTCAACGTCTCCTGCAAAGCAGAGGGTGTCTATCCAGAGCCTCACCTGCAGCTCTTCCGCACCGCACACAAAAAGGCAAGGTACAGTAACCTCAATACAACTCCCTCAACGTTGACAAAAAATTGAGTCAATTCAACCGACTTAAATTAGACATATGTCAGCACATCATTTGCTTTTGTGGTCTCCGCTCGAAACCAAATGTTCCGCGCGTTTCACAGGCCAATAACGTAGTACTGTAAAGTGTAGAGTGGCCAGCCAGAGAGAGAATGAGAGAGCCCACTAGCCCCTAGGGGTATTGAGGAAACCCTTTTTTTTTCAAAAAAAAAAAGTAGGGTGGGAGGCTATAGGGGGAGGTCGTTGACGCCGGAACCGTCAAATCACCACAAAAGCCACTTTGCTGCAACTGCTGCACCAGATTTGGAACTTCATCTCGGAAAACCTCTGCCAAAAATCTGGTATCGAGTCTGCCACGTCGAATGGGGAAGGTCGTTTAACAACGTGCAAGGAACACCCGGTTGCAATACCGAATGGGTCTTGGACCAAATAACGACCCCTGGAATATGTCCCTCCCGTTTCCTTTTATGATACCGCTGGCCCCTTAATTCCACCGTTTTCAGATGCTGCGCTTCTCGCTCTGGGTATTGCCTTTCGCACTCTTTTGCACTGCACAATCCTATTGGATTGCATGCCCAATGTCATGCATGGCAAACCGGAGAATACAACTCGAACCTTGTTTTCGTCTTTTTTGGGGTCTTTACAGGGTGCCGGTAGAAGGAGTCAAGGTCCATACATACGAGCGTGATGGGGCCTACGACTCTCAGGTTTCGGCGGTTGAAGAAAATAGAGACCTGCAGGAGGAGACGTTGTATGAGTGTCTTCTCACCATTCCTGGGACCAAGTATACAGTCAGAAGAAATAAGATCTACTATCCAGGTAGGTTGTTGTCATATGCCGCTTCAGACTCTCCAACTCGCTCTAATAACATGTTTCCCTGCATACCCTGAGCTAATCAGCAGATGGCCTTGCCTGCTGGTCCGGAAATGCCGACATGATTCTAATTTGGGGTATGCAAAAATGTGTGACGAGTTAGTCACGGTGAGATAGCGTCCGGGTGTAAAAGATCTGGTTGGGGAGCCCTGTACCAGCAGTTCTGCACGCGGTTGGCTGGGAAAGAGCAAAGAATGACCCCCAAAAACCCTTATTTGTCCTGTGCTGGACTGGGAAAAAAAAAGTTCATTCCCAACTTGGCAGAACTTGGTTCCCAAGTTCCCAAAAACATGAAATCTGCTTTAGATCTGTGAAAGCACAGATGTTTTGCCAGAGTTGCGCCTCAGGATGTTGAAACTCCGCTAACTGGATAACATGTTTAGGGCCAAAATATATATCCAACAAATCATTTGTAACTTTTCAGACATTTTAGATGACAATAGAGGCCTTAAAACCCTTAGCACCGTCCTTCCCTATTATTCCCCACTTCCACTACTTTACTAGTCCCGGATTGTAGTTCTATTGGCATTCTGTTGTTCCCAATGCAGTTCCCAATTCACAGCATCTATTACTGGCTGGAATAATCGACATTTTTTCTCTCTGGGAACATAATGCGAGTGGGAAACAAACTAGGTCTCTATCCCCCCCGAAATGTCCAACTGCAAGCGCTCTTTATCGCCGCCTCTCCGCCTGCCCATTTCAACGTTTTCAATGCACGTAAATCCCCCACTCCCTTCCCTCCTTCCCCCTCCTACCCCTCCATAGTTCATGAATATTGGAAGCGCTGAAAATGTCAAGCTGCACTGCACCGCTAACAAATCTATAGTCAAACGGTCCTGTGTTTTTCACGTTGAAACTAGAATCCCCCGAGTTGCAGCATGCATCAAGCATAGGAATGTCGGCATAAAAACATGCTAAAAAGGGGGAAAGGGAAAGGAAAAGGGGGTGCATGTAGGGGAAAAGGGGGTGTATGTAGGGGAAAAGGGGGTGTATGTAGGGGAAAAGGGGGTGCATGCAGGGGATTAATCGACACCCCCTCTAGGCCTAGCCCAATTCCACCCGAGCCCCCATCTCATACCAACAAGGGGAAATTCCGTCTGGGTGAGGGAAAAGCGGCCGCGAAATAATTAACGAGCGAAATAATCGCAGGATAATTGGGAGGTGACGGATTTTCAGGAATTAGTGGCCTCTGAGTGTTAATGGAGCGGAGGCACGTGGTAAGGCGGCCATATTTGAATCTACACACATGTTCCTTTGGAATGTGTTTCATATTCAAGAATTAAGCGTGTTTATGTATGCAGGCCGACCACGTATGCAGGAAGGAAGAGCGGAGGGGGTATCGGCTTCCTGCTACACTGTAGGGATAATTGGTGGTACCCCAGTCCAAAATTGGGTTTACAGAACACTCATTACCGCTGCCGTTTGCTGTGCTGAGGTTTTCGTTCTGCACTAACGAAACTCATGTCGGGAACGGGGAATTTCCATCCGTCTCCAGGAGCGAAGGGAAAACCAGACTCGAATTCCAAGTAGCTCACGTATTATTAGCCTTATCAGACCACCCCACTTTTTTGGAGGAGGATACCTCACCCAAACCACTGATACTCTCGGTTTAGTTTCAACGCCGACGTGATTGTTTCAATTATCCGGCTACTGCTGGAGGGAAATGGTATGCCAGACTTTTTTGCTCTGTGGGATGGGGATGTTCGGGTTAGATAATGGGAGTCTGACGAGTGGGATAGTTGTAAATTAGACAGCTCTGGAGGACTGCGTCAGGTTGTAATAAGACAAACACAGTGAGGAAGCCTGATAGCGTGGATGGTAAGTAAACGCATGTTGTTTCAGCACTGATGTTAGTTTCATTCCGAATAAAAATGTCACTGCTGTGCCACCAAAAAAATTTCCCACCACCAATTTCTTACAAAGTGCTATTTAGCCTGGTGCTTTTATTTTAAATATGTGGGGTTTGCTGGCTGACACTATGAAAATGGACGTCACACAATAACACAGCACTTTCATTAGCTTTTCAATCAGAAATAATGAGGAAGATACTGGAATTACCGAAATATTACAAGTGCCCCCATTTTGTAAGGATACTATATGAACATGCAGTATCACTTTTATAATGATCGTATCCTTCTATGTTGGGGCATATGTTGCAACTCTGTTAACTTCATTTACCGAAACAGTAAGTGAAAGGCAGAATTTGAAAGGCGTTTCTTACGTACAAAATAAATTATTTTGGTTAATTAAATAGTGCATATGTTTCCTTTAAAAAAACTTATGAGAAAAAAGCTGATACCTTTACATCCCAGATTTTCTCGAATATCTCAAAACTGTCCAGGGAATTAATTCAATTTACTTTCTGAGAAAGGTCACATGACCAACAGTTGTGCCTAGTCATATCGTAACCGAACAGCTTAAATCGCAGTTTGGAGGACCGCCACCAAAGTGCTGCCCCCTCCATGACGTCATAACACTTCCAAAATGGCGTTCCCTCCTTCTGCCTCACCCTGGACTATTCACTTGAACATTAACAGCCGCGTTAATGATCTGCAGCCAGATGCACAGAAGCTATTCCGTTAGCTAGCCTGGCCGGCCAAAGCATCTTTCATCAGCCGTAAAACTCCCCTTGGGCAGCTTTCCCAGGTCGCTCGCAAGACTTGCAGCGTAATAATCAGGCGCCATAAACACCGTTCTGCAATAAGACTCGGCTTTATAATAAATGATACACGACATTTGGCGCCGGCTAGAAACGCGTGGGGACTCGGGTCTTTGCCTTGCTCTTTCTCTGCTGCCATTTCCACGTCAAATATAACCTAAAACGTTGTTTAAAATTCCCGTTCCTCTAGCCAACTCGTCATGAATCTTTGAGAGAGCACTCCAGACAAGTACAGGAGGGTAGAAACCGAACCAGTCAAGTCATGCTGATATAACCCACCGAGGATACCGCAGGGGTGTAAGGGAAGAAGATCCAGATTTGAAAATGCAAGAAACTAAAACTTTGGAAAGGACTCTTGAAAGTTGGACCATGTTTTATGGTTTGGTTTTAGAAGGTACTGATTATACCTGTAGTTGGTGGAAAATCAATGCACGATGCAATTTCTTCACCTTGTACTCGGTTCTTCTGCAAAGATATGCCGCGAGCAAAAAAAAGACGATCGATTAGCAATTGATATAACTTTTTCACAGCTGCATTTTTGACGTGGCGTAAATATCCAAGTTTGGATATATCTCGTGAAACATTAAATTAACGGGCGTGTTTACCTGGCTTGCTCTCAGCAGTTACTGCTTCGGCTTCAGGGTGGCGAAAATGGCGTCTCCAGGACTTGATGGAAATGTAGCTGCACATTTAAAATTGAAATCGATATTTCAAATTTCCACAAGTTTCTAGGAGCAATATTCGGGCTAAAATGTGTCGACATCTTATGCCAGTGGGAATTTCCGTACTCACTTTCCACACCCCAGCATGCATTTTTTTTTCTTTTCTTCGAACTAATCTCTGCCAGAAAGAAGCCAAGAAATTTCCTTGTGAGGTGAAAAGTTTAGTACAAATAACTGTGTGTATACCTCTCTCTGAATTCAGTACCAGCTAGGCCTTGTAAAATTAATAGTGTTTGATAATTCCAGTTACAAAGTTTCAAGGTAATTAACAGCGCTCATTTCCGGACCAGATGATATTTTAGCTTTCGTGATGAAAAATTAAACATTAAAGGAGTAAGAGTACATTTCCTTGTGATATGTCCATTAGTAATGAAAACAATCCTGTTGTGTAATTTGAATGAAATTAAATTTTGAACTCCTCTGGGGAGGCTTGAAATGACATTAATTTTATTTGCCGACTGGCGTACTGCACTTTATGAATTACAGATGCAATTCTTGACGGGTTGGAATGCTGAAATGACAATAGACATGTTTGCTCACATTCAGCTCGACACAATAGAGCAAATTTAGGTATAAAATTCAGGCCTAGCCATCTCTGCATAGGTAGCCTTTTAAAACATTGATGTAAAGCTATTCGATTTATTAATTTGAAAGCAGCTCATTAGTGATTCTTGTAATAGCATTTTCACAGTTCAATTGATGTTACACTAGTCTGCTGGTACAATGACGGCCACGCTCTGGAAATTCAGCTAACAAGATTAATACGAGGCTATTTGTCTCCGATAAGCATTTATTTTGATGTGCTACGTCAACAGGCTTTGTTGCTTTCAAAGGGCCAGAATTCACATGCAGTAGCGTCGTGAGAGAGTCCTTCAATACCTCGCTGCTATTTTTCCAGGAGAATGCTATAACATCTGCTTCTGACACCAAACAGCTTGCAAATATGGCCAACAAATACCTCATAACTTGTGGCTCTCAGAATACTCAAGTACTTTTGTGTCACGCACAGTATACATTGGATGCAGGATACGTTATATTATTCACTCTTGGAGAATACCTTACAATAAATTATTGTCACAGTCAAGCATTGATGGAATACTACGATAGTTAAATTTCCACTTTAATGTGCCATTAATAATTTGGTCGTAATATTAATAGAAGTACTTTAATTAATTACCTCACTCTGTATATAGCTACAGTATTACATGTTAGAAAAACCTGTACAGCAGATTGTATTTCCTCACCTTATATATACCTAAAGCACTCTTACGCATCATGAATGTACTTTATAAGTGTCTGTGAAGGTTAGTTACTTTACCAGTAATTACGGCAACATTGTTAGCCCCATTATCCAATCAGTACATGTCAGCAACCACTGCAGGATTGCTATGTTGGAGTCACGTAATCAACAGGGGTTCCCTATAGTGCTGTCATGTAACGCAGGCCAACGATAATATGCAGCATTCGTTAAATATCTCTCTAGATAATCTCATTAAAATAGCACATAAAGTGCTATTTATATTATTAACATTGTGCGTGTTCAATAAAATATATTATATGTACTTTAAGTGACCTTTTCTTATGAGGAGGTAGTTAGCTAGAGTGATATAATTTGTCACTGTGACCAAATGTTTAGATGAGTGCGCTTCCTGGGCCCTTAAAACATTCGTACAGCACAACTCCGAGTGAAGCGACCCTTGAAATAGTGCCATTTCATTCGCAAGCCGTATAAACCCCATACGAAATTAATTTGCATCCTCAGTTACCCTCAGCAAGAACGGTTTGCCCTATGAGGCTTCTGGGAGCCTCACGCAGTCAACTGAAATATAACCCCATCTTCAATACGGCCAGAACCTTTCTGACAAAAAAGAACAACGGAAAAGAGTGTATGGGGAAAGAGAAAAGTAGTGAATATCGCCTTTCTGCCTCCACCTGCAATACCTACATAAATGCTCCAAATATCTTCCTGCAGCAATCTCATGCGCGGACTAATCTGAACACTCTTTGCCCTCGCTCCATTTTCCAAATTCCACCCCCTTTGCAGATGCAGACCTAGACTATACTGCAAATTTTACGGATTATTCTATACCCCTTGCAGAATTCTCTCGCAAGTTTAACTTTTCTTCCGACACTGTACTACAGTATGTACAGTTTCTGCATTCTTACACAGGTGATGGAATATGAGTACACATCAACTTCACAAGGAGGACTGTAATCTGGGTGTAAATAATCATATGTATTTTGCACGTTATAGTACTCCCGACATATTTTGCCTACCCGTACCTATGACAATCTAAAAGTACCATCTGTTCGCCACTTTTCTTTTTCCCCTCTTCTTACCTTAAAAAAGCTGTCCAGACCCAACTCTCCTAATGAATAGCTTGAATGCGGCTAATTAGAGCTGAAGGGTACTTGAGACTCCACTGGCTAAAAAAGATGGCTCAGAGAAATTCTCGAAAAGAATAGCCCAGAGAACAATGATACAAGCTAACGGGTGGAAATTAGGTGGGGAATGGCGAAAAAATTCACTACATCTCAACAGACGTTTCCCTGGTCTTTTTACGATCAAAAATAATGGTTCCACGTACCCTGATCGCTTTTTTTGGAAGAATTTTTTTTTGTTCCAGAACTCTAGAGAAAATAGAAAAAAAGGGAGGATTCTGAGATCGATACACTTATAAGCTGCACAGGAGACCCGCCCCTCTTGATTAATATGGCGCCTGCATTCAGGCCGAGCGGATCAATGCAAAGCATATCGGTCGTGTAGGTTAACCGCTCCCCGTCCCTTCTCGCCGATCTATTGTTTCCAGTGGATCTATGTGAAATTTGTATATTTCAGGAGGGGGTTCATCGGCATGTCATTTCCGTATGTGTAGGCAACGTTTTCTTTGACAATGCACAGCAGTTGTCACGTCAGCATGGTTGCTTCCTGCTTATTCGGGCTGGTGACACCGACGGGTTTTGGCACTGCGGGTAGTCCGGTGTACATGTCCAGAAGTAGTTCGGAGGGGGGACTACCATGGTAATCGATAGTTCGTGTATTTGAAAAATTAAAGTGAATAACCCCCTCGGGTGATACATGGATGAGATGATATGCATCTTGAAGCTTTATAGCGAGCCGTCGCGTCCCGTCGGGTAGACAGATGGCATTCGAATGTGATGTATTTTATTATTAATGTTCAAAATACCTGTTTATAGAGAACGGAAGGCAAAAAATTTGACCTTGCACTTCTTTGCATGGTAGTGAAGACAGAAAATCCTGGTTTGTTGGCTCGTTATGAATCTATGGACTTTACCAGGCGATCGAGCAGAAAAATATGCTATAAATAACTGAAAATCGGACAGTGGATTTCTCATATATTCGGACGATATATTGTTAATTTACAATAATGAAAACGTTGCTTTCCAAGGTGTAATGTACCCAATTCTGGCTAAAGAGACCGCGAACACGTCTAAATTGCGAGTTGTGTAATAACATCTTAAGAGATTGAAAACTTGTCGATTGCAGTCTCCACAGCAGGCACTTTGACCCGATCATGATAAGCAGCTGTGTATACGAACAACTGCCAAACGTTCTTTCGTCAAAACCACCATCGGTCTCCATAGCAACAGCAGCCTTGCATATACCAAAATAAAAAAGTCGGTTCGGATATGAAGCTACCAATTTTCTTCTTCACTAATTTATATGGGTTGCACGAAAGTATCACCTTGGCATATCGTAACATCCCCTGGCTCCCCTAGTTCCTGGCTTTGCGGCACCGCATAAATTCTCTCCAGCTCCGGCTTCATCATCATCACCATTACACAGTGCACATAAAAATGTGCCTAAAGGCATGTGGTGGCGGCTGCTAGAGAAGATTTTTCCATTACGGGTCGCAGCAGGCTTCCTTTAGCCCAAAAATCAACCACAGGGTCATTCCTAGCCATGACTTTTTGATTTAGGTGCAAAATACCTGAGCTCAAGGCTCATTCCAGTGATGGCCGCCATCATTCGCAGGCCGCTGCATATTCTCCAGGATAACAAAAAATATATATAAAAGGGAAGGGGTGTCGGTGGTGGGTAAGTGGGGTGGTGATATAGTGATAGGCCGTCGGCTAATGACATTGGCGCCTTTTTGCTGCCTAGCTGCGCGAGTGCTGCGGCTATAGTTCGATCATTTCGCTTCGCTTGGCACAGCCCCGGATAAAGCTGCAGAGTGAAGACTGGGGTGGTGTTTGGTGGCACCCACCCACCCACCCCTTCTATCGTCACCAATAGAAGGGCTGGAGGCGATTTGGCCGACAGATTGGGAGGTCATCGACACCTTGCCCTCGCATATTCTTCAGGGTTTTATGGAAGAACAGACGCCTGATCTGTATAGCTGATTTTCCAGCCGCATTCACACAGGCCTGATTTGTGAACACTGAAGGTGAAGGAAACTGCCATCATTCAGAGACAAAGATGGGCTGGGCTATAGTGCAGAGCCGAATTTAGTGTGGTAAGACGCCTGATACTTTCAAGGTCTATTTAGAACCTTGCAGTGACAATGTCGTCAACATCCTTGAGTGAAGTCTCTGAAAACGGTTTCATTTGACTCGTCAGATTACGCTCGAAACTCGAAAGTGCTTGCCTATATACACACACAACAGTAAGCAGCTTTGGAGTTTCCTCTCCCAGCCATTTCGGGGAAAACTCGATCCAATTTGGCAAGTGTCTTTCCCTGAGGGCACTAATTCTGAGAAGAGCACGACACTTGACGGAACGGTCATCATAGGCCCTTGATAATCTCGTTATGCAGACGAGACTTGTTGTCTACTTGCGAAATCCTGTTAGCGGGACACAAATGTTCCCTTAATCATAATTCATTGCTCCTGAAGATGTTTTCAGGCTCCGGAAATTAAATGAAGAAAATTAAAAGAAGAGAGGCGCTAATTTTAATTCTAAATGAGGTCTAGCAGACTGAAATCCAGTAGTAGCTCATAACTTTACTATAGGATACAATCCAAGCTCGTACCCTCACAACCCCTAATCTAATTATTCTGGAAAAGGGGATTCTACTGTTGAGGTTCAAGCGGGCGCTGGACTGTAGCCGTGCGTTGAATTTCATTCACCTAAGTCTAAGAAGCAGGGTGTGAAGTCAATTAAGTCTACATGCACCTTTAGGTTCCGGTACCATACTGTGTAGGTATGCAGTTTTCAAGTACCTGTAGTCGAGGTTTTGGAGCCAGCATCTCGAGGGGCCACTTTAGCCTGCTGAAGAGAGAGGGGGCAGCAGTGATGGCCGCAGCAATTTGCATCCCCAGCTGGTAAATGCACCACTTTGACTCGCTTGGCAATTCACTTAGTCCTTTCCCCCAATCCCCCCCTGCCCCCGCAACGCTGTATGCATTTACGACAACCATATGGGGGAAGCCCAGTGGCGAACAAGATGAATGCATTTTGCGTCACTTGCAGCGTTTATCATCACCAGGGGTTGAACGCGTGTGTTGCTAGAAGGAGATTTAGTAATGGCTAGCGAACCTGACCAACCTAACACGTTTTAGACATACCCAGTGGAACCACTGGATTCCGAAGGGTGAATCCTTCACGTTCAACCGACACGCGGATCGCTGGCAACGACGCCCCTGACAATGGTAGAATTCCTTATCCCGAGGACAGATTGCGTTTTTCTTCCAAAGGTCGGCGTGCCCCCTGGACATGCTGCGTCTTGCTCCCTGAGTTCCTTCAGGGGCCGTTTGGCAATCCCCGAAGGCGGGCAGACCTTACAGAGTCCCCACGTCTCCAACTCTTTCTACCGCCTTGCACCTGCAATGCTGTCTTGGAGTAAATGCGTCACCAGCCGAGTGTGACGGGAATGTACAATGTCGTTATGCTTCTGAGCAGACGCTATGTTGTAACCCAATTTTTGGAAGGAAATGTACAAGCGTCTGATGGCCAGCAGCAGCAACCCGAGTCTTCTGAATAAGCTTTCCAGAACAATTTGTTTCTTTTCTGCGGCGTGGCTGCTAAGAGTGGCAAATTTTAACGCTACGTTTAAGCCTATATCGTAGCTCCTATTCTCAGCCTTGCAGAAAATTTATTATTGCACCTCATTAGCTTTAACTGCGTATTTGTAGCATTTCCCTCTCCTTGTCGCAGTTACAATTTTACGGCCATAATTGCGGTGATTTAACACCAGAAGGGCATAAATCACCCGGCGCAAAAGGGGGAAGGAAAAGAAAAAGGTCACGGTGAAAACTTGCAGTGTTCTTGCAATATTGCGCAGCCATTTTATCGCCAAAGTAAATAACGTGTAAGATATCGTCTCCTCCCAGTTCATTTTCTCCGCTTGAGCAACACTTGAGCCTCCATATCGCTTCAGAGGGCGGGACACCATTGTTCACGTGGACACGTTTCATTATCATATTTTTGGATATTCGCGCGCGCTAGGATAATCCATTTTGCACAGCAACTTCCTCCCCAAAGTCCAATATCATCACGGAGGAAACTTAGGGAAAAGCTTTCTTCCGCCTGCCTTTCCCGATGCTGGATCAAGCACTTAGGTCGCATCATTTCTCTTTGCATTTATATACGTCGCTTCCTGGGTCTCAGGCTTTTTTCTTACTTCCTAGGGCTTTACGAACACTACAGTTCTAACTGCAGCCATAACAGAATCGGTTTACATGCTAGTGGCAGCCATTATTTAACCGAGAAAGTACATCTTACAGGGTTACAGTCCTGCACCGAATAGCCTCTCTGCTGTACAGGGTTACACACAAAATGAAATAAACAGTTGATTGATCTGGGTAGATATAGGCTTACTTGTATATAAACTACGAAATTGACCTATAGCGACTTTTTACTAGGGTGCTACCCCTAAAATGCATCTCCTCAGAGGTTTATCAAAACAAGAAATACGACACCTTATAGCGTGGCTACACATATGTGAAATTCACTAAGTCCAGTTTGGCAGGGTTGAATATTATTATTTACACCACCTGCTGTCTCCCCTGGTGAATTACATTCATAAAAATAAAAATAAATTTCAAAATAAGATTCATAATAAGCCTTCCAAACTTCATAGCGTGGGAGCAAAGTGAAAGGTCAAATCTTGGACTTTGATTATCACAAACCTGCTTTTTTATGTGTGGGGGGGGGGGGGGATACATACTGTATGACCACACTATATTGTGACCTATCATGGTTCCTCCGTCCCGTACGTCCATCCCACGCCTAGATTTTAATATCTCAACTGGGCTCTTATACTCACCTCCCTTCTTAGTGCACTACACGATTACGGCCCTGAAGACAAATTCAACGTCACTGCTACTTGCTGGCATCCCTCTTCCTTTTTCTCTCAGCATTTTCTTCCCTCCCGTTCCCCCGCTACTTCCACCCTCCACTTTCCCCCTCTTCCTTCCTGCTCTCTTTCAATTTGACCCGGATCCCGTCTTGGGTAAAGACCGGTGGTCCGGTTGGAATGTGTTAGAGTAGGAAGACGCCCGTCTTCTGGTTATCCTTTTTCCGTGGGGGACTGTTCGCGGCCTGGCAAAGGAATTGAGTTGGTTCCTGATTCCAGCAGGACCCATGCCGCTTGCCTTCGGAACGCTGCTTGGAATTTCCCGGATAGGGCCAAGCGTCCCGAGTAGCAGCCGTTGAGTTGTTTTCCACGATGGTGATCAATCTCGAGGAGTTGGAAGGCTTTTCGAGTTGTGTGGGAGGGTGGGAGGCTGAAAATCGAAGGACATTGCGTTTCTTTGATTGTATCCTTAGGCTAGACCGGGCTCATTCCCTTGGGCAGCTTGGAACATGTGACTCCCACCCATGCCAAATGTTCAAGAAGAGGTTGACTTATGGCCCAATTGTGGCGTGCAACATGGAGTTGATGTAAAATTCAATTATTATACCGACACGCTTACCTTGGCGGATTAATTTCGCTTATTACGGAAGGCAGTGCAGTAGGTCAAAAATAGTCTCCCGACCTGTATATGATTGGAAAATAATGGCAATAAATTACAGTCTGATGTATAGAAATATGTAGGGCAAGTGGTACCTTTTAGGTATCCTTTTCTTATCACCCGAATCGTGAGAGAAAATTTCACCCCGCGTCTGTAATATCAGTAATCATTCGGGATAGCCAGACCTCAAATTGGGGACTTCGCCCCGCACACGTTTACTTCCGCGTAAATCTGGTGGCCGGCTCTTAAAATATGCACATAGCCAGAATAGCCACCACAACAAAAGTAGGCCAACTTCCTAACGTAGGTTTACATGCAGACCAAATAAATATCCAGAACGACTCTATATAATTCGATTAGTTTCATTAGCCAGCAGGAGGACGGTTTGTATGTCAAACACTCGCCCAGACATGCAGCAGAGGGTGGAGACGTGCGTTTTGTGGAAATTCCACATTCCAGCCGTATTTATCCGGCAATAAGTTCCATTTACGGCGGCCCAGCCAAGTTCATTTTCTTGCCAATTGGCACCTGGAAAGTTGCAGAGGGCGACACTGCCGCAATGCGGTTCGTTCAAGTGTTAAACCGAGTCCCTCCCTCCCCCTCCCCATTCCACCCCCTCCCTCCATACCCTCGTACTAGTCCTCAGCGCCTAATGCAAAGTACAGTGGATGTGCTATATGTGACCCGGATGGGGAAGCATCAGGCGGCCAGGAATTTGTATGCCGGGCCCTTCTTCGTGGCCTCCCACTCAATTTCCACCAAGCAGGAGATAAACCTTCACGGCAATTAGTAGCGGAAGTCTCGCGGAGAGATCAGAGGAAACATGCCCCGCTGCCCATGTTTGCAGTAATGCCAATTACCTGTATCTTAACATGGAAGCAACCCGCCTTCTACTCATAGCAACGCCATCTTTCGGACCGATACTTCAGTGGCCATCTTACCAGCCAAAGACGCTTTGCGATTGGGACCAGCCTCGTATCAATGAGTTAATCAGGAAGGTTCAGATCTCCGTGGAGACTTCCGGCTTTCTCCTTTGTGCATATGCCTATTCAGTACTATAGTGAACATCTGCATTATGTCTCACTTTCATGATCCTACTTGATGAACTTGACCAGTAACTCACTCTGATTAAGTGTCATGTAAGGTGATTATGGGCAATTTGTGGTTGCAGTAGTTCAGGTGTACTATGAATACCTCTTGTTAAATATTTTTCTTTGGAAGTGTAATTTGTTTATCAGAAAACTGACGAGAAAAATACTCAACAATGCCTAAGTTTGGCCCTAAATATTACTCATATTGTTATGAATATATTTTTGGTCGTAATTTAAACATATTAGAAATCACGTGCAGAACTTAGTCACAGTGTAAAAGACACCCATCTTTCCCTGGGTTCTGTCTGGCGCAGTCGCTCTCCTCACCTTGTGGTCCCAAGGCCCACAGCAACATGGCTCGACTAACCGGCTGATTCGGTGCTTCCCTCTGGTACGCAAAGAAAATGGCACCGGGGCCAGGGAGAGCGGCAGAAAAGCAGGAAATCGAATTGAACTTGGTTCGCACGAGCTCATTTAGTAATTACCCCGCCATCACCGCCATCTGCCACAGGGAATACTTGGGCTTTAAACAGAAGGAGCAAAGAGAGGTGTGGAAGTCAGCAACTACCACCCCCTACCTACCCCCATTCTTCTCCCGGAATTAATTCAAGGAGCCTCCCTTGAGAATCTGCTAAGAATAAGCTGATTCGCTGAGACTATTTCCTAACTACTGTCAGCACGTAATTCGGCAGTACCAGGGAGTTTGTCCCACTCTCTTTGATTGGCAGAAGACGGCCGGAATTCCGTGCAGATGCACCGCCAAAATCAACTATTTTGCAGGGGCATGGGGTGGGGGGAGGGGGTGCTAAACAAACTTAATTGCTTCCACAAGGAGGAACAATAGGAGTGATGAGGAAGTGTCGCGCTTTGCTCTCGACACAAACGCGTTTCTCTCCATGGACCGCCTCCGTGGCGTCAAATGGAGGGAATTAGTCATAATATGGCGTAAATATATAGAGCAAACGGCCGCCTATACTACTTGAATAATGAAGCCCAAGTTTACAACTAAGGTTCAGGCGTTGACTTACACGTACAGTGCAAACTCGCGAGGCTTTTGTGCCTTTGTGCACCAGTTTGTCTGAAGTGGATAAACCACCTGCCTCAGGCACTGTTATTGTATAATTGCCAGCGGAACAAAATGTCGCCAATGACGGAGAAGCTAGTCGTCAAAAGGGCATCTCTCATTCCCGGATTTTGAAGTCATCGTAAGTGTTGGTGGTGAAGGGTCAAGTGATTCAGAGTAGCTTACCGTTTCGATCCTTGTGCAAGCAGACCAAATGAACATGGTTGTTGTCTGGGAGTCACTTGTCCCTGTTTCCGCAGGCACCTTTCAATTATGCAAGGCCAGTGTGGTGCGGAATCACTGAGCAGCTAGCAGTGTGTGTACTCTTCAATAATAAAATGACATGCAGAGTAAATCAGGCACACACACACACGCTTAGTATTGGGTGGAACTTAGTGACAAATCGCACGCGTCCCGTATGATGGGATACCCCACTTTAATTCTTATCTGGAAACGCTGCCTAGTGCCCTAGTCCACTAAATATGCCATGACATCCTGCAATACAGACACTTTGATCTCCGAACCACGGAAACAACTTTAGAGCTTTCTGATATGACCTGCTTGTACAAACGGTAACGGTTAATGGACATCGACCACGTGACTCTCTGCCCTCCCGCCGCCATGCGGGGAAAAGTGGATCTACACTAGTTTACCCTAAAAAGAGCGATAAGGCTGCACTGCGGTGAAATGTGGCAAATGCCCTGATATTTACAGTGACTTAACACAAACTCCCTCAACCGCATTCGTGACAGATATTAGGACATTCCCATAAAGGTGGGCATTTAGGGCCCAATCCAGCCGAATCACAAGGACTCATGCCCTTTAAAGCCCTCCTACCCCCAGTGTGAGTTAGTCACACCGTGTTGCCCACCGTGCATTCCGAGGCGACCAAAATCCATAGGCCTAATTTGGGGGCAGCCAAATTGGAGTGATTTGTTGGGTGTCGGTGAGCAAGCAGGCGCTGACAGATCTCATTTGCTATCTGGTGCTCTGGTCAAATGACTTTACCCTGGCTTCACGACACTCTCAACACTTTGGGGGTGCGGATCAAAAAAATGCTTGGATTTTTCCACCGGAAGCAAACAATAACAAAAATTAGAACAGACGGATCCATTTGTCATTTCCTCCCTGTGCACAGTTACGGTAATAGCGTGTCCGGCACTGACATTTTCTCTCCGACACCAAAACGACAGTTACAAAGTTGACTTCGTGGGCCAGAAAGCCGAGATAAAATAGGTACAGGGAGAGCCATTTTTTTTATACAAAAAGTGTACATGTACTGCATTATGGAGGAAAATACGCCTTCCTGACCGGTAGATAAGTTGAGCGCAATTACAAGGGTGGTGATTTACGATCGCTTCCCCAAGTTTACGGTTTCAATGGACTTGCGGATCAATCCCCCCTTTCTAAACACCCCCCCTCCCAGATTGTATTTCTGTGCTTACAAAAGAGCGTTCCGAATGGCGCTATTAAATGACACTAAATTATTTATCGCACGTCTCCCAACCCCGAAATTAAGGTTTTTCGACCGTCGCGGCGTAATTTCTACTTGGCGAGTTTGCCAGAGCAGTTGTAAATTTCGGTAGGGGGTGACAAGTCCCAAATAGGTGGACAGCTGGTAATTTCTGTCGGAATTGGTCGAAATCAAATCTTAAAAAATTTATAGTTGAACGAACCAAAATAATATATTGCATTCTACCAAATGAACAATTGATTGAATAACAATAATACGTTTGGATGTCATTACAAATATTTGGTTGGTGTTTGCTCAAAATTAGGTTGAAACAATATTGCATACCAATCAAGCTAAATATTTTGGTTATTTCACCCAATCGTGACTAATATAATTTTGCTCAACCAAATAGTTTTGCTTACTGCAACCATTTCTTCTCTTTTCAATGTATACGGTATGCACAAACTTGTTTTGCTGCAGCTAGATGGAGGCATTTGAACCACTTACTGGAGAAACACTTGAAAACAGCAGGAGAGGCCAAGCGATATGACTCGAGATTTAAGATTCTAGGAGTTTGGATTGGGTGGTATAGGGTAGAACGGTGAATATTTCATGTCATCAAATCGTCATTAAGAATGTGTGTTTCGTGTTTTATGGGCCAAGTTTATTCCTGGAGGCATCTTAATTTATTCACCTCCCACCCTACTTAATGCGTACGCTAGTGCAGTTAAAAGAGTGGAATTGAAATCCAGTTTGAAACGAGTTTTGCTCTTCTTAAAAAGGGCTCAGCGGGCAATTCCAGCCTGGGATTTGCTGCCTTCGCGGAAACTTTTAATGCCAGCGTTTGTCTCAATCACCCGACTATTTAGAGCGCCTTTGCATTTTTGTTTCCCTAACAAATGCGCTTCTACAATGCCGGCTCTCTCCTCTTTACAAACTTGCTTAGCAGGAGGGCATTAAATATTTTAATCGCTATACCCATGCACAGGTTCAGGGATACTAGATGAAACCAACTGTATTGTAGAGAAAATTAGTCCAAATATTTGGAACACCCTGTATATCGAGCCTAATGCCCACACACCTTTTCGTGGCACTGTACTGTAGGCATCAGGTACAGTAGCACTGCTGAGCGCAACTGACGACACAGCCGGAGGGGCTATTGGGAAAATGTCAACCCCCTCAGATGAAGATTGATGTTGGTGCTTCCAGCTAAGAGTGGTCACGGAAGGCCAGTTGTTGTCTCCATGTTGTTGAAGCCCTTCCCAAGGCTGGAATATTCGGGCCGGACTTTAATGCACTAATTGTGTTTGAAAGATCTGGGACTTGGTAGCGTGAACGACAGATACGACAGCCAGATTGGGACAATTCGAAGAAGCCATTTTCTCGGCATGTACAGAGCGAATCGATATTTCTTACGATTTGCAGACGGAGCTTGGAAGTACACCTCCTCTCAATTACGATAATGTCTTCAATTTGGCTCTCTCTTCATTAGAACACGCTGTGTAAACTGAATTGCATTAAAGGCAGTGGATAATTTTCATCGGATATACCAAATAAACCTCGTCGCCTTGTATGGAAAGTATTGGAGCATAATATGTTAAAACTCGGTTAGTATTTTTTGTACTGTGATATTGTAGGAGCCATGTTGCCGATAAGTTCGCTTTGAAATGCAACCGCGCAGATTAATTAGCAGCTGTGGCCTGGAGGAAGTGGAGAATTCAAGTACAGAGTTCCCTTATCTCGAGTGGACGCAACTTGTAAATTATACTAACTTAACTTGTCTGGACGGAAGATGGGGCAAAAAACTGCAGTGTTGCCTGGTTGTTCAATTATATTCAATTTGGACAAATCAATGCTATTTTTGTTGAGTTGTAGTTTTGATGACAAAATGGCTTTAATTGTACATCAGTCGTATCATATGCACCCTGTATATCTCAGTGCCGCCATTTAGTTCCTTTAGCTGCACGATCCGTCTGGTTTGATACAATACACCAGCCATCAGACTGAACGAGTGTACTTGAAAAGGGGAAAATAAAATACAACGACACTGAAGGAATTCCAAGTGACCACGCCTCCACAGAGTTCCTCCGCCAAGTGCGTTCTATAAAGACCATTTCCGCGACCCTCCCAAATACTGTTGCCAACTATTTATGCGGCCTAATTCCATTGGACTCTAGGGTTACTCCCACAGAAATCTCCTTGGCCCTGGATACGAAGCTCTATTTTGGTGGTCGTAACTGAGCTCGGCTTCCAGGGAAAGGAAGGTCGGAAGGAAGGGAAGTTGGAGACTCCAGGCACGAGCTTCCATCCCATGGAAATTATCCACCGACACATGCATTGATGCTAATGAAACTAGATTGAGCCACAGTCATCCAATTTCTTCTTGGCCTCTATCTTTCCTTTCTTACTAGAATAGAACTGAATCCACTCTATCCGAATGCAACATTTAAAATAATATTGTGTGCATACAAATGAAATTTCATAAATGCTTTATCGCCCGGGGGGGTACAGTAAATACAAGATTCATAATGAGCCAGGAAGCCACTGTCTTCACTATAGCATCTTTGCTTTGGATTATCTCGAAACTGTTTTTTTTTTTGAACAGTGGTTTCCACTTGTTTGCTCACCATATGGTGCAGCTACCTACTGTATATGCAGACTGGCAATTTTACCATAAACGATTACCTTTAAAAGCCTAGCCGTAGAGCCACAAGGGCATAAAAATGATGTTCTCCAAGCTGCTTTAATTATTGTTGTATGATTGGTCACGCGGCGACACTAGCTTTTTTAAAAAAATACATGCATCAAGTGGGATCGCTTGTAGAGTCACATGGGCACGCCTTGTTTGCATTCATTTGCACTTTGAATTGCACACAGCACCCCCCCCTCCCCTCCCTTTTTAGGCGGTATGGCGCGCATTTCACGGAAGGAAAAATGGGCATACGACACCACTTAAATTACATGCAGAATATATGATGTAATCTACATGTATGGTGCCTATGATGTGACAAAAGGATAAATAATATGTGGACTAATGCATTTAGTGTGCTCTCCTGATGGAATTTGAGTTTGCGGAAAATAGCGTGCCGTGCGGCCGACTGATGTGATAGGCAAAACCAAATGTAATAAATTGTTCACATTTTAATTCGTCGGGTTGCATTAAATCCAACTCTACCACACCCGCGATATCCAAAATTGTTTACGCAGCAGGCTTTCACCACCCAAAGTTTCAAAATGAGTAGCATAGTGCGTTGGCAGTCATATTTGCACATTAACGTTGCAAGCTTTTAATGCGGTTAATAATGCCACAACTTTAAAGTGATTTTAGATTATATCGCAGGAAGCAAATATACGGTATATCTGCCAGTACACGCACATGTTTCAGGCGTACGACATTGTCTTGGCACAAATATATCGTATGAGTACAGAAATCGTTGTAAGGTTCACATTTCTCAAATCTTCAATACGATCTCGTCTAAACGTAAATATCCCGAGTTCCATCTACTTCCTCAAAAAATTGGATTTTCCTCCAGATATTACCGCTTCTCGACTTACCTCGTATACTGTGTCCATACTTATATCGTACGGTCACATAATTATCTGCCTGGATTGGCCAGGACTGCCCCAAAAAATTGTGTTTGCACCAAGGGGCGGATCCCCGGGCAAAACCTGAGCAAAAGAGACGAGGGTAAGTTCATTACAATACGGTCAATTGGATCAGTTAGCAAAACAGCACATTTTAAAATTGGACACTTGTATGCCGCTCTCATACAATTCGAATCCCGACAGTGCAAAAATGTTCTCTTTTGAAATGCCCTCTTTTCCGGCTGTATAATTTGCGTTCGTACAACCGACCATTAGTGACACAATACCAATGAAGTGGAACATACTGAAAAAGAATGCTAGTATAATATTTTCTCCCCTTCCCAATTATGATGTAAAAAAAGACCCATGACCGACATGTGTCTGATTCTCACTCTGTATAGTGTCATACCCTCCTAAAACCGTACCTCACCCTCAAAACTGCCTACATCCATCCCCCACAGAACATGTACCAGAGCCCCCTAAATCTAATGGACAAGCGTCATATTTACAAGACCGGAGCCGACTGAACCCGATAAACAACATTAGACGCAATGGCATACACGTGTTGGCACTTAGCACCAGGGTATATGCATAGAGCCAAGGGACATTTTCCAGACCCCTAGGACACACACAAAAAATGTAAAAATCCAGCATGTATTTTGAGGGTAGGGGTGTGGAAAAGGATCAATATGAGATTTGTTGCAGTGTAGGAAGTATTCTAGTCGGAGGTAGGGGTATGTGGAGGGGGGTCCTAGAAATAGGTCATGATTGGCATTGGTAGCACGGGGGACTGCTTCCTGATACACCGGTCTCCTGCAAGGCTGACTTTGGACCCAGCCAGAACTAACAGGGGATCCAATCAAGATCCTTTCGCTGGATAAAACCTACTCCACTTGCTCCGTGACAAGATTTGCTGATAAAAAAACAGGCGGGGGCACAGATTTTTGACTGGTACCTGGTGTACATGCATGTAAATACTATCGATTCATTATTCCCGATCATCCACTAGGTTCCTTCCAGCAGTCCCCCTGCTACCTTCTCCCCCCCATTGATTACTTGCTACTGTTCTATTGTGATCGTAAGCCATTAGAGAGAAGGAGAACAAAAGCTCTTAATACTGCCATGGGATTTCGCTAGTCCCGCAAGGGTAAATTAATTACCCAAAGGTACTAATGGATTTAAGTGATTTCCATTGTATGAAGCGCGCCTCATCACACATGTAGGTTTAGTAGGAAACAAGCTTAAAATTTCATCAGCGAGTTAGGCAATCGATCAGCGCAATAAGTTCATCCCAGGGCGCGTGGAGCAAAAGTCAATGTCCCTAACTGTTTTCTATCAAATAATTCTGCTAACAGGTGTAGAACAAAAATGTCCGTAACTATATTTTTTTCTCTAAACTAATTCTAGCAGGCATAAATTTGTGGGCGAATAACCATCTGTAGCGGCTGGACGGCTATTTAATGCATGGCCGAACCACTGTAAATGTTGCACAATAGCGAGATTGCCGAGAGGTCCCAGGCAAAATATACTCATTACTTGTTTACCCCCATTTAGGAAGCCATTAGCAGGATCATGCATTCATACATCCCGCCCACTGGTGGATGCGACATTATTTTATTCCCCCACCCCCCAGCTTATTGTTGTGCAATAATTCAGCTCTGATGCATAGCTGGGTGCACCATTATAATATTTTGGGAGGACTGAATGGAACCAGTTGCAATTCGAGTTGGTGAATTTGAATTCGGGTGGGATCATCCAGATAATTGCGTGACGAGGCTTCTGCAAGTGATGCGACGTACATGTCCCTGCGTCCTTTCTGCCCCAGTTGGGCAGTTTTTGTCATCGTTACAGACTCCCAGCCTGCACTATTTATGCATATGCAGCCATTGTAATGGCATTTGGATTTGTGGCCGTGTTGGGAAACACTGGTCGCCACGTTTTTTTCGGACGGAGACTGCTACCCGCAATATGTCAGTCGCTTCGTCGCGTCGATAAAGCCGATTATTTTTCAACAGACTTAACAGCGAGAGGAGCTAATCCCGTGTCCTAACAGATAGCTCATTGTACCTTCCGGTACAATCACTTCCTAGACTTTGGTTTATCAAAACCGGCCTCCCCAAATTTGAAACAGTGGGTTGCTTTTCTTGTTCCTACCTTTTCAAACATTGTTTCCAACACCCCCTGAAGCCATCACACAACCAGCATAAAGACAGGCACCACCAGTCGACTCATTCTTCGCACTATTCACGTCTTTTCCGGCAATTTATCAATTCGGAAGCGTGCCATTGTGACCGCCGATAAACACGATGGAAGCTGGTTGGGGGGTTGACTGTGCTAGAAATTTTGCGACGACCCCAAAATGTCATTTCCTCACCGCTCCTTCAATTCAAGTCTATGGAAAAGTTCCTTTTCAACATCTTCTTCCCCGGAAATGGACATTATCGACTGTTCCATGCAGCGGGACCCCAACTTATATTACTTGGCCCCTGGCGAGGAAATTAATTGTTGTCTCTGTTCCTGTGCTGGAAGCTACGTCGCGTCGGTTCATCCCCGCCACCTCCGCCTGTGCCCCTCCC
Source organism: Catajapyx aquilonaris (assembly GCA_000934665.2). NCBI lineage: Eukaryota > Metazoa > Arthropoda > Diplura > Dicellurata > Japygidae > Catajapyx > Catajapyx aquilonaris. Next base: position 18,436 of record JYFJ02000875.1, on the reverse strand, counting down.
TACAACATTGCCTTCATCTCCCCCTCCCACTACCATCCAACGCCCATTACCGCCACTTTTCTTCTCTGCCTTCACCACCTCGCCGTTTTTCTTCATTACTGTGCGACGTTTGGGGACCTAACACAGATGACCGTCGCTGCTTCCCCTAAGAAGCCGACTAGCTTGCAGTAGACTCTTTAAGTGCACTTCCAGACCACATTTCAGCCGGTCGTGCTACACCTGGAGGTATACGAATTGGCAACGCTGCAGGCTAACGGCCAATCAGGGAGAGAGATGCGGCCAATCAAGGTGCATTGAGAGATTCAGACAATGGAGCGTGTATAGGCAGGGTTGTAATTTTTATGACAATGTGTATTATAAGTTTTAATTTTTTCTGCCATCCCCTTGGCTGTGTGGCCTTTACCTTGTGATATTATTGGCCCACTGGCAAGTCGGTTAGAGTAGGAGGTAGGCGATATTTAATCCATGAGGTTGATCAAATATTAATGGGTGATTGGTGGATGTGGCAGGTGAGATCCAGGCTACAAGGCTAATCTGGGGAGGGCAGGGGCCGGGGCAGGGGCAGGGGCAGGGGCCGGGGCAGAGCACAGGAAAAGCTATACCAGGCGAGTGGGCTATGGGTGGCCTGGATGCACGGAATATACAGTATGTAGCAAATAAGGTTCTTAAAGGGCTTTTCAATACACTGTTTTATCAGAGTAGACGCAGGTTTGGATCGATAGCACTAGTAATTTTTCACCACATTGTATAGGAAATGGGAGTCTTTCTAGGGGAGGTTTTTTGCATTTATTTATTTTGCCAAATTAGAGGAGCAGGTTTTTGTTCTCTTAAGTGATTGTGGTATAGGCTACTCAAGGAAACCCAGGCCCCGAAATTTGAACCCAGGGCATTTCGAATGGAAGCCTGAATGCATAACCACTAGACTATACCGCACAGTTGGATCGATATAATTCCATTTCTGATATAGTAGCACATGCTCTAGCACCTAAAATAAAACAGGGTCCGATGCACAACGCGAAAGTCCCTTAGATAGCAATATGAAATTGCAGCATGTTGACTGCTGGTGCTAGGAAATAAAAATAAAAGGCCATTATGCAAGTGCTACACGCGGGTCCCCCCACATTAAAATATTCCATGTCCTGCGTCATCTCTGTAATGGCCTGTCCCCCGCACATATTATTGCTCACACAATATGTCATTACACTGACGTGTTTCCACTTTTTTTTATTGGTGAGCATGGGGTTGGTAGGGTTGATTCGGTGCGACTGACCTGTCACAGCAAGATCAAGCTAAACAGGGCCACGTTCTGCATTCAGAATGCTAATGACAGAAAAATTCAAAAAAATATTCCCAAGTCACGTCTGTTTCATTACCGGAGTACAAAATTCATGATGCTCCAAACGCCTAATTAAAACGGCGTGTGCGCACACTGTTTCCATGCCGATTTTTTTTTTACCCCTCCCTCCCATCGAGTACTGTTTATTCACGAAAGCATGACCGGTTAGTTTGTTTGTCTTGGGATAAAGCAAATTTGTTTTCTGAGTGGAACATCCAGAAGGTATATGGAGCGCGCAGAGTGCTCCTTTTCAATGCTGTTTGCGCGCGCGTTCCCTGCAGGATACAAGAATGTGCATAAAAATGTAGCTTTGTCACTATTGGAGAAAAAAATTCCTGCCACTGCGCCACCTATAGTAATATGGCGGAACAATGATGGAACTTATCTCTTCACACATCACTGTGCATTGCAGTTTTTCAGAGCACCGTTTGCACTATGATTGGTCCGGCCTAATCGTCTTTAGTTCTGACCATCCCGCAGTAGCCCAAGACAAACACAATCTTATCCCATAATTGCTCTCTGATTCCTTTTCCATCCCC
>JYFJ02000875.1:0-16554 GCA_000934665.2 Catajapyx aquilonaris | reverse complement strand
CCCCCCCCCCCCAGAAAAAAAGCTCCACATGTTTATTGACTGTGTTTCTTTCCCTTGGTCCCATCCATTTCTTTGGCAAAGAGGAAGCACTCGGAAATTTCCGACGCACAAACGTGATAAAAAAGCGAGGGCACTCCATCGATTACAGCAGCAACAGGCCTAGATATGTGTGTGGCAGTGGTGGCGGGCAGGCCAGGCAAACGGGGCGGAGGTGGTGGAGAGGATGCTTCTGCATGATGCATCATGGCCTGCTTCTTTCGTGACAGGCGGCCATTATGCAGGCCATTTTTGACACACTTTGCCTCTCCAATAAACTTTTGTCGCCGTATTTCTTGGACCGAACAGCCGGGTGTCTCCATTCCCCTTTAACCACCACCATTTATCTTTCACAACCGGCAAATTTCCCCTCCTACGGCCAGAGATGGAGGTAATGTAGTGAAGGGGGGAAAGACCTTTTTCAGGGGGACTGCTCTCGCCAACGGTTTGTTTCCTTGTTTTCCAAAAAAAAGAGGTAGTTTTTGGCTACGTCATGGACTATCAATGTCTCTATTTCGTGGGGGCTCTTTAGCGTTGGGGCAACTTTGCACCTCGGCTTCTGCAAGATTAATGAACTTTCGGTATCAGAATAGTGTTGGGGGACTTGATTGCGACTAGGTAGAGCAGTTTTATCGCGACTCATGGTTAACATCCTAGTAATTTATGCCTCCGTAGCGATGCGGCGTGCGAGAGCTCCAAACATGGCTTAGGTAATAAAAAAGGACTTTGTACAGCTAATCGTCGGTTTGATCTTCACACCTTCACTAGCACTCTGTATGCACCAAAACACCGATCTTTATCTGATCTATTGCCACAGAAATGCTATTTTGTTAAACGTATTTGGGTAATAATCAAAATGTTTCTATTTGAATGAAGAAATCACTTTCAGGCCAGGTATGAGCAAGACAAATGTTTGAGCTATATAACCAGCACGGTCTATCAAAGTGAAGTTTTTTTTCTTCCCATAGCCCTCACGATACTACATGTAGAACAGCAGCGGGACACCTATGTCCGAAACTTTTTTGATGCATGCTACACTATACCCAACCTTATCGGGTAGACGACTGAAATCAGACACAATGCGATGTCAGAATAGAGCAGTAATCAAAAAACAAAAATTTCAATATGGGCCGGAACAAACGGCTCGATGATGCGATATTTGCTTCTGATTTGTGTGGGGGGGGGTACCCCTCTCCCCCACCCTCTCTTTCACTACGCTGCCCCATAATATCGGAGAAGATGAAAACAAATCTGCGCTGGGACGTCATCGGGGAGCGCAGCTGATAATTGCAATCGCCTATAGTCACTTTATACTGTTTGCGAGTGTGCCTCCCGTGGGAGGGGCTGCTGGGGCCCACTTGTGGATACAGTAATTACCCTCATTTTCCCCCTCTCCCGGAAAAGCTAGATAAAACGAGCTGCACATACACTCAAATTTACCAGTTGTGCACGCCGCTACACCCCCAGCGCCACCCTGTGACCATACCCCCCACCGTCCCTTTCCGACGCGCCAAGTTAACAAAGCACCGACTCCACAGTTTAGTAATCATCCGGACAAGATAATGCTTTTACTTGGTCCTCTCAACAATTAGTTGTTTCATGCCGCCAAAATTGTTAGTCGCCACAACTGAATGTGCTAGTGTGGAAATTCGGTCTAACTGGTATTCGCCAAGGCGGAAAATGTTATTTCCAGTCGTACAAAACAAAGGGGTTTTCTGAATAGGCCTAACACAACTAATGACAATGCATGAGAAAAATAGGTGCTGGAACTCTGTTTAAGCAGTTGTTTCCAACGGCTTGTTTTTTCCCCATGGTGAACAGAGCGAGACAATATTGGGAGGTGCAATGTTAATCTGTGAAAATGGTTGTTTTTCTGGTCTAGAACTGTCCCCGACCGTCCCTCTCATAAAACTCAGCAAATGGAAAAGACATATCAGTTAGTACACAGTTCAAGCATTTTCACTGTCAGAGAGTAATACCATAGTAACTGGTTTACATGTTTATCTTTGATTAATTTACATTATGTGAAAATGACCTTTCTTATTTAAAAAACAATTATACAGTGGAGCATCGATTATCCGAACAGAGTCTGCCATGGGGCTGTTCGGATAACTGATTGTTCGGATAACCGATCATTTACGGAAAAAATTGTACCAGTGTCATAGGAGCAATATGAAACTAAGAAACAGTGATATTAACCACAAAACTGTACATTTTCTGTCACAGGCACGTCTTTAAAATACTGTACATGTACCTTACTGTCCTTACATGAAGCAGTCCTACAGTTTATGGGGGGGAAGGCCAGTTTCTTTTTCTTGAGAGCCGAGGCTCGTTTCTTGGTGGCTAAATCTCGCTTTTTTTCTCTTTTTTTGCCGACCCGAAAACGTTCGGTTAACCGATGGTTCGGTTGATCGAAGTTCGGATAATCGATGCTCCACTGTATATTGTAAAAACCCGAACCATTTGAATGTGTATTTCTTCTACCTATTATTATTATTATTATTATTATTATTATTATTATTATTATTATTATTATTATTATTATTATTATTACTATTACTATTATTCCCAATGCAACCCTAATAGCATGATCATTAAGAATGACCTCCATTGCATTATTAATATTAGGACTTGTAATAAAACCAAGACTCTTGTGTGCGGTTTTATCGATGCCTGCAACACTTCATGGAAACATGCTATTATTGTTGGTTTACCTAACGTGTTGATGACATCTAGAATTAATATAAAGAAAGGTAATTCATTTGACTCCCACTTTCGACCACGAAGAGTCTCTCCAGATTAGAAGCACGCACTAAAAATCAGGACCAACGTCAATCACCAAGTCTGATTCTCACGTGAAGTATAGCACTCTGTTCAAGTATCATTCTTAAATAAATACCTGCTCAATTTTTATAACAATGCCACTATATTGTTGATATCCAAAAATGTCAAGAAGGTCTATGAGTTCTGGATACTTGTGCTACTTTCTCGAGATTAGAGTGCTTGATTCTTTGGCGCTGACGCTTTTGGCCTATATGCCAGAGAAAACACGGTTCTCCTCTTCCTCAGCCGAGTCCATCAGGTAAAAAAAAGGTAATCAGTAATTGAAAATGTTCAAACTTTTTGCCTCCAAGGCAGCATCTTCCGCTATTTTCCTTCTTTTTTACAGTCTATAGAGGTTAATTTTAAGCTGTAGATATTTACTGGCGCATATTTTCACCAGCGGCATGCTTCACAACATTAAAAAACATTCATGAACCACACAGCGTGCCAAGTAGCATTTCAGACGATCCTGTGGTGACACCGGCACTCCGCTGATGGAGGTCATTTTTCTTTCAAGTACGCAGTTCGATTTTTGTACCAAAAAATTATAATAACTCGTTGAGAACTCTACCTCGCTATGCGAGCATAAAACGTGCTGAAGAGTTTGGAGGAATTCAACTTTGACCTGGAATTTACCCTGCTCCAAAACAAAACAACGGTTGTTGACGTTTTTCGAAGGTATGCCGAACGCACGTTAAGTGCTGGAAAATTGTGCGCGGTTATTCATGCACCAAACATGCATTTTTTTTTCTACTTCACCAAAGCAAACCTAGTAGTGGACTATATAACAGGTGCTCCAGGGTGAAACAACTCATCCAAACCCATCATCTTTAAACTTCTGGTTTGTCCTGTGAGCTGTGCCTAAATTTCAAAATCCTTTATAGTTCACAGGGCGTTACGTACCGCTACGTTACGGAGAGTGAATAACCCCATGTAGCATCTGATGGACATACAGGAGATTTAGGTTTAGTTATTATGAGGGAGCCAAAGCAACTATGGCTATCTGGTTATTAGAAGACGCAAAGGTGGGACAGATGGAGATAGAAACGAATCAATTAGGAAAAATAAGAGAGGAAAGACTAGTAGTCTGTCTCATAATTATGCCAAAGACCTATCCGACTAGGGTGGCCCTGCCAGTAGACGAAGCTACCGCCGGCATAGCTCTTGTGGTCATGGGAGAAACTCAAGCCCCCCCCCCTCCCCCCGCCACCACGACAAGGTGGAGATACATTGGTGGGAGGACATGCAGGAGAAATCTATTGTCTAATTTCGGATATTTACACAACTAAATCGCTGCCATTTAGTCCTAATGATTCATAAGGAGCCAGGAATCCAAGATTTTCTGACTTCACCAACATCTTTCTCGAATTTATCTCAGATTTTTTTTGAACTTTGTGGTATGTCCACAATATGCTACTGCCAAGTAGGGTGATTCTTGATGTGGTGAATGCAGGTTGGATATTATAGAGTGAGCCTGAAGCAACGCAAAGCCACATCAGCCACCAGTGGACATCATGTATGTGGTTTTATACTGTATTTTTGGCCCCGTACTCGACCTCCCCCTGTGTGGCCGCAGTGTTGTCATTGTCGGCTGTGATTTACGCAAAAATTAGCTCCGCGGTGATCCAAATGGAAATGTCAGCGCCAGGCGTCTTGGACATCAATTGACACTTGTCTCCAAATAGGCCGGTATGAATAATTCCTGCACACTGAACCCGCAAATTTGGAGCGCTGCATGCATTATAATAAATTTGTGCACATGTGGTCCGTTGGGGAAAAGGGCTTCGAAATGAACAGAGCCAACTGCCGCGAAAAACATATCGGATGGCCAGAGGCACAACAGACGTCATCCAACACTGGCATATGGATTTTTTTTCTCCATACCATCAGAGGCCCCCCGGTATGCACATATAATGATGCTGTATATATACACCTCTAGTTCATTAATAACCGTTTCCTACTATCGGAAACCTGGAACCGGTCTCATTACAGCAAGGAACAATTTCATTAGGCCCCCTCCCAATTTCTTTCTCATAATATGATGCATGCCAATTGGAAGTATCCGCGACTCGGGGGATGGTATCGATTCCTTCATTTGCTTCCATGATAAATCTGCTGATTGAAACTGAACTTAATACCATGTTCTGAATTTTTATCCGGACTCGGCTAGATTCAGATTGCTCCCATAATGATACTCGCTTTTTTGTCGCAGTGGCTAAATTGGATGGGAGGAAAAGAGTGAGCGGTTTTTGGGGTTGCGGCACTTCATTTGCAGGCCGGAGACTTATTTGCCTGGCGCAGTTAGAGAGCGGGCTCTTTTCAAATACCGGTTATCTGTTTCGTGGACCACGAAAATATTGCTATGAAACTTCGCCCCACACTCTCCTAAATTTATTCCATTTTTGGGTTATCCTATCTCTACAACCACACTGGAACCAATTTTCATACCATCTAATCAAATTCTGTGATGCATGTCCAGTTGTAATCTGGATAGGGTTTTTAATACACTTGCAATTTAAGTGTCAGGTTGTTGGAGAAGCAGAGATTTATCTGTAGTGTTCAGTGTTGCATAGTGTGGGGGAGTAATATATAATACAAGTGAAGGCATTAGTCAAAAATGACGGGGTGTGGTAATGAGGAGGAAGAGTACTAATTGGGAAGATTGCGGATTAAAAATAATTGACGATCATCTCATGTAGAAGGTTCCGATAGCTGTAATTTATTGCCACCAAAATTTGGGGATTATGGCTCTTCACATTTTAAACAAACATGCAGTATTGCCTCATAATTATCTGAATTACAATAGCTATGACACGGCGTCAACCACGTATGACACATATAATTTCCGTCAGAATTAATATTATGATGCCAAATAAACAGCCATGAATGCGTGACTTGTGTCACCCCTGCACCCGTCCAAAGGAGGACCGACCTCCTAGAGCCAAGTGGCACCCATTCCTTGTCATCCATGACCTATAAATGGTCACGAAGGTAGCACGTTGCGACAGATTCGCAGGCAAACTCGCACGCTCGTTAAGTGGCCAGATTTGTGCTAAAACGCACGATAGCCAGGATTTCACGCATCTAAGCCAACAGCGGTGTGTCTGCACCTCTGTAATCGCTGCAGCGGTCATCCGTCAACTTTGTTCGTGACTACTATCACCAATTTGAATCACACGAACTTATAATAGGGCCTTCTTGAAAGAAGGGGTTATCTGACATTTAACCAGTTCCGAACTGCATACGCTGCTACCGGTATGTATATAGGATGGGGGGTATAAAAACTATTTTCATTCCACGTACTCTGGCACCCAACTTTGGTTTGGACTGACGAGACTCGGAGGACCATCGCGTCACGCGCGTTTTGCAACTCAGCTCGTTGTACGGCAACGCTGTGCTAATTCCAGGCTTCCATATCCTGGGAGAGCGTAACCGAGCGTGAAATATTAACTTCGGTTCGGTGAATCATCATGGACTTCCATTATGTTGACAACTTGCCAGGAAATGCTCACCATTCCTCTATTATCACGTTCCTTGCGATCTATTCGAGCCATTGTAAATCCTTCCGCAGACAAACACCCGTCCTCTTTATGCAACGGATGTACAGGGTGCGCTGAAAGTCATTTGGCGGTGGCGTGGCTGAACCGGTCCCGGCCCTTTTCGCGATTGGACCCCTGAGGTCGTGGGTGGAATCCGTGCACAAACATGGCGGCTGGAGTAGCTTTTAAATTTGTCTGCCTCCTGAAAGTGCTCAGTGGCGCGTGGTAAGCCAGATATAAGCCGATTTTGTCCGTGGCATTGCATTGTAACATAGAATCTAAAATATGGAACAGCAGTCTGTTCAACCTGTATTGGCACAAATCGTGCCACCCGCAGTTCAGACAACTGTGAATGTCAGCAGTCACTACCTTCACTCTCTCAGAGTAGGCCTACTTGTCATGTCAACAGTCAACCTCAGATTGGTTTGGAAACACAGTCACGTATATACCTGCCGTCATGTGCTTGCCAATGTTAGGGAGTGACTGGCCCTTGAGTTAGTTTACAGGACCTAGACCTTGCTGTACAGTTAGATTATTTGCTCATCTTGTTACGAAAAGGGAGAAATGTGCAAATAATTACACTCGGGTTGTATCGCTTTGATTATATAGGGTCGTAAAGAGAGAGGGTTCCAAGGAGAACTGTAGGTTATCTTCAGTGCTGTTGAAAATGATCCCCACACGGGATTACAGTGCGGTTAACATAGACCTTTGCTAATACAGTAGCAAGTCCAGTACATAGGTTGCAGATTATGAGAAAGGGAGTCTGTATCGAGGTCAGATGTTTTGTCCTTTGAAGCTGGATGCAACATTTTATATCGCTGAAGCTTAGCAGATGACAGGACAGTGTGACGTTAGGCCTGTGAGCCAGCTGAGGAATACAGAATTCGAATGTTGAATGCAATATGACATTGAGCCATGTGGTCAACGGTAGATGCACAGACTTTAGGGTGTGGGAAAGAAGAAGCATTGTTTTGAGTCGTATAAATAGAAAAGACCAGTTTTGGTTTTGATGCAAAATCACTTGCGTAGGTCCTGTAAGGAGTCACCATCAAAGCGGAAGATTTAAGATACGGTAGCTGCTTCAAATAAAAACACGTTCAATGTGTCACAATATGGAAATCATTATTTAGCCTACACGATCTCTTAATAGGAAAATTGAAAAAAATGGATCGCACGTGGGATAGTGTAATAGTTACACTTCACACGCTTATATTTTGAAATCACAGTCGTAGGTATTCATACAGGCCTACAATAAAAATATTGTTTTACAGCATCGGTGACCTGCAAGTGAAATTGTCTGAAATGACAATGCCGTGATATGTATGCAGTTTTACTGTAGGCACATTCCGAAACTGAAATGCGGTGTAACCCCGCATTATGTTATAGGCATACAATCATGTAAAGGGCAAAATGTTGGTATGGCCGCGACGTACAACCTACAGGGCCAGGTCTTTGTTGCAGCAAATATGCAAAAATGAGGTCTACATAATTGCTGCTACGCTCGCTGTGAAACAAGGATATGGCATTAAAATGTAACACGGCAGTTCTTGGTCCTCGATTTTTATATTCAAAATCAATCTGGCCTTAGTAAATGATACCAGTGTACACTCTATTGCCATGCGCTCCGGTTCTATTAAGCAACAATTAATTGAATTTCGTCGAGAAAAGAGTTTTGGTATAAATTGTATTTTTGACTGTTAAATTGAAGTAACTCAGGTGTATCATGCGATGCAATTTACGCAGTGAAAGAAAACGTTACCAATGAAATCAAGCAAATTACATCGCCATACTGACAAGTGAGACACAACTGCGATAACATGCAACCTCGCGTTCAGATGCACGCAGAGTGGTCAGTTTCAGCGCATGATATGACATCACCTTGTTAAGTATAAGACAAGGTATTCAGCCATCACACTTTATTTCATTACGTACATTCTTTCCTTCCATTCCCTATCTACCACTTATTGGGGGTGAATCTTAATGGGTCACCCTGTGTAAACAACCCTAATTTGTCTGACTTGGTCCCCGGACAGGACGTCGGCTATATGAGTTTAACGGGTCGAAACTTCGTGAATGATAGTGTGGTCACGGGCCTTTAAAATGTGTCACAGCCCAGTGGGCGATTTCCCTGGATCACACAGCAGTGTAGTCAGTTAGATCAAATTACGGTGCATGGTATCCAGATACGTGAATGGCTGCAACACAAGTATAGCAGAGCTGCTATCAGTTGTCACGTTACTTGTAGTTCAATGATTGAAGCGACAATATGATAGCATACTATTCACTGGAAGACCTGCACTATAGCTCAGGAGCTGGAACTATAATGTTTGAAAAGTATCTGCTTGTGTACTCTCTGCCTGCCGGGTAGTACAAGATGTGCTCGCTGGGGAAGTATAGTACTGTACAGTGATAAGTAGAGACAACAATCCCACCCACTAGCCCCCTCTACGTAGAGCTTAAATGTAGAGTTACATGGTATTAAGGCTGCGACGAATTTTTGTGTATCTCTCTTGTACGTATTTCCGTAGTATTTCTAATAATCTCGTAAGTTGATGAATTCAGTCCCGGAGGCTGAACAGGCCGGGGTCTCTTCTGAAAGTGTGGTAGAGTAATAATTATAAATTCTGCGTAAGTGGAAAGCATTAACATTAAAGACTATATTGGTTCGAATCGGAATGAAATTATTGCCCAAAATATGTGGGCATAATATTTAACAATTAACACGACTAGTTTTGACACCCGATCGCTGCTTACGAGATTGTGACGCCTATTTCATCATTTAACTCACATATTGACGAAAATTTTGCATAGTTATGCATACTATTTAAAATTCAATGAAATTAGATTGCCAGCAACTCATTGCCACATTTGCAAAGTGTAAGGCGACAAGTTCGAGTAACAGATTTTTTTTTACGGATACCGGTATATGGATGTGAGCTCAATTCTGAAGCAAGGACTTCAAGGACTTTGAACTTAAAAGGCCAGAAATTTCCCAAATTCTTACATTGCGGGATTTTGCAAATACTGAAATATGAAACTTGATATACATGCTACTACATTACATATGCAAGTGCCTTGTCACCTATTACTCACGGTGGGTTCTCAAGCTCTCGAGAACCAATGTTTGAAAGAGAATTCGGGTTGCGAGAAAAATCAATTATCGCATCCCGTATTCTCCCGTGTTCTCGCCATGCTGAAAATGCTAAAAGGCTACTCAAAAAAAGAGAGATGGGGAGCGAGAATAGATTTTCTCGCAACCCTAAGCTCGCAACTATCCGTTCTCGCAAGCTTGCCAACCCACATAAAACTTTTAACAATGTAATCAACGAGTCGTAATTCAAAATAAGAACACGTTGCAGTTTTTCCAGCAGTATATGTTCCAACTCAATTGTCCACACTGCTTTGTAATGTCACATTTTTGGAATTTAAAAAAGAATTCTCACTTTGTACTATATCGCTCAAAAACATAGAGACGATTTTGCATTTGATTCAAGTGCATGATGCACTTGAGTCAAAAAGCAAAATCGTCTGTATGTTTTTGAGCGATATAGTACATGTGTTCCTCGCCTAGACTTACTCGTAGATTGCACTAGTTGATATAGGGCTACTGTACATGAAGACCTCGGGGGAAGAACGATTAAGGTCCACCTCAGGTGAAACTGATGAGATATTCCAATTTCAAATTTCGAAGGCCCATAAGGTTCCATTGTAAATCCCACTTTCGGGGCCTTCCATAGTGACCTATGATCATTACTCCACAACCACGACCAAACCATCATATTCTACGCTAGTGAAACTATCTTCTGAGATATGTACGTAACTCATTTTTGACAAAAAAGCTGATCTTGATTGTTCTTCCCCCTAGGTCTTCACATGGTTTCAAAACATTTCTGACCCCTACATCATAATAGTTTTGGGCCAATCTAGCCACCCATCTCATTGTCCTAAAATGTTTCCCCCCTCTCAATCACCAAATCACTACACACTCACTGCTCAGATCCTGGACTCCATAGGCTAAACCCGGCCATTTGAGTCTCCCAAGACCCTGGGTGTGATAATGGGCTGGCTCTCCACCCTTGGAAGCCCACCGATCACAAGCCGTATTGATTATTCCCCGTAGCTAACAGCTATTGACATTACCCTTCCGCCTGTCAGGCTGTGGCCCGCAACGCCCACAGCCACCCCCTTTTCCTTTGGAAATGCAGTCCTAAAGAGGGTGTCAGTCCCTCCGCCTGACAGCCACATAAAGTGTGGGGGACCCGTGCCGACGACCAACGTCGACCAAACGACGGTGTTGACACTGCAGCTGCTCTGGACTCCTTGCTTGGATTATGTGCACAACTGGGGTCATCACCTAGTCATTAACACTCATTGGGTTACCAGTGCGTGATACTACCTATCCTATTTAGCAGTGTGAGTTGTCTGTCCTTCTGAGTAGGGGGTGGGTTCCTTATCATGCCGTGTGGGGAATATAAATGGAAAGGGGGCAATTTGGGCCGTGCAGGCATTCCGTGTGGAGTGACAGGGTTGCTCAGACTCCCATGAAACATCAATCTCGAACAACTATGCACGCACTTTTTGCATTGCAAGGGCACATGTCAAGACCGATTCTGCTACAATTCTTGTCGTGATCCGGTCTCCAGCGCTTGTCAGGGTGGGCGGGGAAATAATAGAAGGGAAAATAGTTGGAGGAACCGACTAATTACATGGCCAGAATCGTACAACGAGGACACTCCTTCCGTGTAACTCTTTTATTAGGTACGGAACCGACAGTCTGCCGGAGGACAGTTTGTGCACTTTATTTTGGTTTGGTTGGCTGTAAACGAACCTATCATCGCCATATACGTGAAATCCACTAACAAGTAAGTGCAATTGTGTCAGTTTTGAATTATTGACACAAGTAACATATTTTATGCTCTACCTCCTGGTGACGTCCATTTTGTCTTAAAGATTCATAATGATCCAGCAAGGCAGGATTTTCTGTATTCAGTTTCATGTAAAACAAGTGCTTTGAATTATCTCGAAACTGTATTTTTTTTTGTTCTTAGTGGATTTCTGCTGTATGCCCACGATATGCTCATGAGGATATGATGCCCTTCAACAGTGATAAAGCAACGGTGTTAATTTGTGGCCGGGAGTAATTAGCTTCTCGCTCTCCGCACTGTTATTCATGTTATAGGCCTGGAGGTGATCGTTTTAACGTAGCCAACCTTTTCACTGCGCGTTTGGTGTGTGTTCTATGGATCATATTTCCTTGTCAATATTAGGAGTCTGTTTACTTCCCGTCACAGGAATGTACCGAAGGCTCAGTCCATCACGCTCGTGAGCTTTTATTAATACACTGCCTACTTTCTATACCCTCCCAAACAGTGAACCTTAAGTACCGAGTGTGTTTGGCAGGAAAATATTGCTTCCTTCACCCTCCTTTCATTTACTTTCCATTGGTTATTAATCACTAACATTTTGAAAATTGCCCATCGCCAAATATCGGAAAATTGCAACGTTTCAAAAATTATACTGTAAGTGGAGAGATAAATGAGCGTAGCATACAAAATAAACGTACCGGTAAGCGTTTCTTACAACAATACAGTGTGTACTGATCAATTGAAATGATCTTAGTGGTTAACCATTTTTCGGAACTAGGTGGCTTATTTTTGAGCAGTTACTTTTAGTGGTAGTCAGACGTATTAGCTGCTAATGTTAGGTCGAATTAAATTATAGCCTACGGTACGTGAATTGTATTGAATTTCCTATTAGAAATGATCCATTGAAACTATTGGCTTCAAATGTCAAAGACATTAACTTTTTTGAGGCTTTGAAAAGGATGGGTCCGCGCAACCTAATACGTTTGACTACTATTGAAAGTAACTGATTAAAATAAACAGCTTAGTGCCACAAAGTCGCTAACGACAAAGATCATTATTTTCAATTGTAACACCCTCTGTGTATTAAGATCGCCATATTATTTCAAGAAATTTCATGCATCATGATCCTGTATGTTAAATTCTTTTCAAATATTCTCCACTTCAATTCTGTAACATTTCAGTGAATCCCTAAAAATAGAAAGTTCTGTAACCATATTAAATTTTTTTGTTACTCCCTAAAATGAGATTCCCTCCTATCAATTGTTTCTAACACTTCAAATATTCCAGTAATCCTTAATAACTCTCTGGTTCAAGGCTATAAATACAGCCAATCAATTGACAAGAGACCCATGTTATTCAAAGATTCTTCCAAGTCACATTTTTTCTACTTCCACTAGAGTCAGCCAAGGGGGTAGGCAAGGGGCACGGGGGCGGTCCAATAAGGAAACTTTTCTTACTTCTGCAATATTATGGTAGAAAATGGATTGGCGAAAAAATGTGGAAGAAAGAAAGAATGTGGAAAAAAAAGGGTTAGGAGGGAGGGAGGGAGGAGGTTGGGCCCCCTCTCATCTTCTCCAGCTCAACTCACATTTAGGTCCACGTCCTTCCCCCTCTCATCTCGTGACTTATTGCCCGGACTCCTGATTGCCGCTGGAGCCACGAAAGGGCTCTTCAGCGTGCTGGACTCCCAATCTTTCCGACTCCCTTCCTCACTACTCCATCTGCCTCGAATGAAATTTTCACTTGGATGGAGTGAGGGAATTCATCTTGGGAGTGCAACGCGACACTTGATGACTCCCTTTTCCTTTACTTCTACCCTCTTGTTGTGCCTATTTTTTGAGGGGGGGGGGAGGGCGTGGGAGAAAAGTCTTACTGCAAATGAATTCTTGTAAATTGTTTGGCTTTTATCTGCTACCAATTATGTCCGCTTCGAGTAAGGCGCCGCAAATAAGTTGGGTGTTTCAAGTGTTTTTTTTGAGAGTATCAATTATGGTGCGGTGGAGGGGAACATTGTAAAGAATGACCCCCTTTTAAAGCCTGGACTCATGGCTAGTTTAAAGCGAAATATATTGCACAATCGCGAGATGAATTTAAACATAATAATGGAGCAGATCATGAAATGCGTTGCGGGCATAATAAGACAATGATGACATGGTTTGGGTACAATTCATGCATGATACTGCGCGAAACTGAATTAATTATGTCATTATGCTGTGCTATAGCTGTTCATGGGGATGCATCACAACTACGTCAAACAAGAATGCACCTAGGTTTGGCAAAATAGGTCACTGGAAATTGCGCATTATGCAAGGGGTTAGCAACTCCCCAAAAAAGTGTACACCAGATCCAGGAACCGGGAGGTTCCACCCAGTTCCACGCTGGTTCCACCCGGTTCCAAGCTGGTTCCAAGCCAGTTCCACCTGGTTCCTTGGCCAGGGTGTACACTGGTTCCAAGGAGTTGCTCACACCTTGGCATTATGATATTTTATGAATGGTGAGAAATCAGCTATACAGAGGGATCCCGCGTGTGAAAATAACAAACTCCTTTTTTCTGCAGAAAATTAATATAGTGCCTCAATTTTTCGTTCCAATGACTACTTTCTTGAACAAACTCCAGAGTATTTGTTGTAAGACAATTTCTATACCACTATATTATCTAAATTATAATAATGACAAGGTGATATCAATATTTTTCAGACTAATTTTTTTCTCGTTTTTTTCACAGGAATCACGGAAATCTTGGATAATGGTAAGTACCTTGAACACTAGTCAGAGTAGAAATGTGGTGACGTAAACGGGCCACCATGTGAAAGGGCAAAGTTGAAATATTCCTCCCACTTTAATACCGGCCATGTTTTTGGCACACTTACTGTACCATGTGAAATGACATGGCGGGACAAGCGGGAAGGGCGAACATTGCAAATTCGCAAATGTGCCGTGCCCCAATCAAGTCCTGCCGGCAACGTGGCACAAACGAGACGCGCGATTCTCCATGGCTTATCTTGTCATTGGGGGATTTGCTGAACGTCGGAATAACGAGAAGTAACTACATAAACGTCACATCCGGAGATATTACCTAGACCCCCGAATTTTTTTTTGTCCATCGACTTTTTTGGGGGGTCCAGCTGGAAGTGTCGTGGTGGTGGAAGAGGCAGTTAATTGCGATCCTTGCGTAGTTGGCGATCAATTAGGGTGTCCATAGTCGGCCCAATCTCGTTTCGTGGGCTTGCAGTGCACTCCGCAGTATCTTGCTTGATAAATTAATGCCCGGGTAAAAAGAGCGGTGGAGCGGAGGCGTCATTTGTCACCTGTTCCCCAGAGTCATTGTCGTCCTCTCATTCAACCGGAGCAGCGCCGATGACATTATCATAAACAGACTGCACAGGTCACCATAATGCATGGTCGTGCAAACGAGACCGGACTGTAAAACATTGGCCCTACTTACAGCCTTGTCATTTCGAGCGCGCTTCGGGCATAAATATTCGAATGGAATGGGAGTCCCCAATGCCGGCTTTCTAATCAGCTGCCGGAGAAGGCCTAGGCCCGGACCTAGATAGACTTTTTTTTCAAATTTATATTTTAAAAAAATGCACACATGTTGAGCGCCCTGGTGGATGCAATGGGATATAACAGGCTATTAGGAAGACCGACGGATGCTGCCATCTGTTGTTAGCGTGGTATGTCAAGGAGGCGGCCTCGACCTCTTCATCACCAGGGATGTCACAGAGTGAATTGAAATGAGTTTTTGCAAATGGAGTGGGGGCGTCCAGTGTCCTACCTGTTGTACGAGTGTGTAGAGGGAGAGATGGAGGTAGGACTGCCTTCATTCAAGAGTGCTTCCCCGGAGGAACTCGGCGGGTCGCAGGATACCGGAGTAAAGTTGTTAGAATTGAATATCCATTGGAATGATGCCAGAAGGAAAGGAAAGGTTTTTCGGAATTAATGTCGGGGCTTCCTCTTACCCTGTCACTTCCAGAAGACGTTGGGTTTTACGGATGCTACTCCATGGCCTCCCCGTGAAGCCTGCGAATTCCACCGGGGACTTGGCGCTATCACAAGATATAGCATCCATTTTCGGCCTTCAAGTCCAAGAATGTGAAGTGGAAATTGATTTTCCCTTTTCGCTTGGCTCATCTGTTTGCTGTACAGGGAGGCTCAAGAAAAAAAAAGATGAGGTGACAAAAGGAGGTATCGTCTCCTCGGGCATCTTCCTGTGCACTACTTCATTCTCTTCCTCCGCATCTTCTGCGGTGAGGAATTCGTGCTCTTTCGCATAACTCCGCCACCCAGGAACTCTCCAGGGGCTAATAATAATATTCCTGGCCAAACACATACCAGTTACCTTTGGCGTTAAAAGGCCCCTGGTGCCCTCTCCCTCAATGCAAAATAAGATCCCAAGGAACACCCGGATAACAAACTGCAAGGCAAGCACTGTTCCATTCCATCCACTATTCAGGAGGAAGCTCGAGCCTCCAATTATTCATGATTAGGGAGAGTAAATCAGACGCAAACACATTTGCACCTCAAACAAAACCGGAATTAATGGATATTGCTGACCATTGACCAGTCGAGTAGAAGTACGTCTCTTGTAATGCGTGAACTGTACTGTCAACGTTACTTGTGTAAATATTTTGCCACTAAAAGCTGAATAATAATGGGCAGCACCGTTAAAGCATCCAAATGGAATATGCATGTTCGTCACGAATGGTTAGTGACGCGCTGCAGCCTGCAGTTGAACACTATTCTGTCGGGCCTAACATGTCACCATCCGACCAATTTTTTTTTTTTTTGCATTACCCCATATCTATTGCGCATATATGGGGGGTGGATTACCACCATCGGAATTATTTTTTGGAGCGTGTTAAGAAGGATCTTATTATTATGCTCCAAGGTTGTTAGGAGGGGATGTGCAAAGTGCGTGTGCGCTGTCGAGTAGTGGTCATTTTGTGAACTCCCCCGGGTGGCTTAGTCTATCGGAAATTGCCACCCGAAACGAAGCCAGAGATGGCCCAACTCTGCACGAAAGAAGGTGGGAACCCCGGGTGGGGATTGAACCCGGGACCTTCACTTCCGTGGGCGCGCGCGTTACCGCAGCGCCACTCCGTCTCCCTCATCTGACCAAAATGCACACTACCTGAAGCAGCCGGACTTCATTCTGCGATTTCCAACCCTCTTTTCATTAAAAAAAATCTAGAATGGGGAACTAGCCTTGGTCTGGGATTTGGGATTTTTGTTCATAACTAGCTAGCCCATGCCCGTAAACATACATTCCATCACTCTGTTGCATCAAA
>KZ538195.1:68789-94591 GCA_000934665.2 Catajapyx aquilonaris | reverse complement strand
GAGAGAGAGAGAGAGAGAGAGAGAGAGAGAAGAAGTAACAGACTGGTGGGGGAGTGACCAGGGTTGGGGCTTAGTCACACCTGGGATGATGGTTGACTGGTTCCGAAGTTATTGTGTAACTACTGCAGTAATTTTCAGATATATTTTGTGTGGTGAACTTTTACCCCTTCATATCACCTGTAAATAGACATGATCAATAAAGTTGCGATTGAAATTCTTTTGTACTGTACTACAGAAAATATTGTAAAAACAAGTTTATTGCACTAATATATGCACAGGTCAAGTTTTGTCCTTAAGTAAGTATTCTCTCCCCCATGACAGACAGGTCAGTGTTAGTATTCCTGAAGTAGTAATATCGTGGTCCCTCAATGATCTTAAGTGGTTCCACTAAAAACTTTGTTAATTGAATTTATTATTAATCAAATGTAGCCTATAGGGTTTTACTCTGCCCAAGATGAAGTGCATCAGTCATCCCTGGGCAACGTAAACAAGTTCCTGGCCATCTTGCAGTGTATTTGCAGATTTATTTATGCTTTCAAAAATAGTTTGAGAATATTATTTGAAACTTCCCATGTGCATTCATTATCCAGGCATGTAAAAGTACACAAGAGGTATAGGAAGCCCCAAACTAAGTTGGTTCAGGAGTTCGACACCTGTGGAGAGACCAGGGGTGACCAATCTATCAACTCTTCCTTGACCACAATGTTTGGACTGTTAACTTCAGCAGAGTAACACCCTGCAAAATACATAATTATGTTGATACATTGATATATGGTATTCATTGCAGGGCAATGAAAATCTTTCATATTTCATCCAAAAATAATAATTATTCACCATGTTTATACATGCCATTTCTTGGCTTTCCAATAACTTCTTTACTAATACTGGATACCCCATGGCAGCCCAAATGCCCTCTTAGGGCCAGTTGCACAATTGATAGCCTTAAACCCAAGTTTGCAATGGTTAGCAACAATAAACCAAAACAATCACAATTGCAAGTCTGAGGTTTAAGCTATACCTGTAATGGGTCTGTCACACAGGCGTTCCGTTCGCTCGCCCCGAAAAATGTCGCTGCGATCGCTGTGCCCAAACTTGTCAGACATGCGCTGACTCGGTCGTAGGGTTTAGCAGGAGAAGTGAAAGGCGACCTCGCCTCGGGGGACAAGTGGGTCAAGATGGCAGGGGTGGTTGGGGTGGGCAGCTGGGGGGAAAAGGTCTCGGCCAATCGAAGCCCGACGTGCCTCTAGAGGAAAACGCAGCGAGAGGGTCCTGCTTAGCTGCGTCACCCCCAAAATCCCCCAATTTCCTCGACCGACAAGGCCCCCAGGGCACAGCGGGGCGCAACGCTCGCCTGTGTGACCCATGCGCGCGAAGCGAGCAGGGCGACGAAACGAACGGAACGCCTGTGTGACAGACCCATAATGGGTGCAAGCAGGCCTTAAAGTGTGTTTACATGTGAGCAATTTGATCGCCCGATGTCATCGCCGAGCGGTGCATCACTGAGTAACCAGAGTAACCAATATTGTTTGAGGTGAAAATCAATTGTTACTTTCACCTCAAACAATATTGGTTACTCGGGTTACTCAGCAATGCATCACTCAGCGATCAAAATCACTCACATGTAAACACACCTTTAGGGCAAGTTACATCAGGACAAGATTCAGATTCAGGTATGGGTTAGCCCTTGTTATTAATTGTTAGGTTCATTGTTGCCAACAATTAATAATTAGGGCAAACCTGAAACTGAATCTTTCACTGGTGCAATCAGCCTTTAGGGCAGTGCTTCCCAAACGTGGGGTTGTGAACATAACATTTGGGGTTGCGAGGGATGGTAACAAATTTTTACAAAATGATTCTGTTTTGAAATATATGCCCTTAAACGAGATGATGTATTCTCAGTGTGGCCTGCTAATAAACTAACCCAGCTGAAAGTCATGTTCTCGGATTGCACATTTGACTTTGTTCATCCACATGTGTCTCAACACTGAGGTAAGTTGCAAGCATAGGTAGAACTCGTTGACACACTTCCCCATGAGAAAAGCCATTCTCCAACCTGAGGTGGAAGGTTTACCATGCCACTCCATACAAGACCTTCATTAATTTGCATGCTAATATTGGTTTCCTCATTTAGGGCGGGGAGCACCCAACTCACTATAACAAAAACGAAGGGTTTCTCCTTGTCATTAATTGTTTACAAAAACTAACCAGCAATTAATGACATGGGAAAACTCTAGATTCTTAATATACCGAGTTCAGTTCTCCTGGCACTTAGTTTCTAAGGATCACTGTAAGTGACCTTATTTAACTATTATTAGTAGTATTTAACTATTTAAAAAATACAACAGCATTCAAGTGTCACGGTAAAAAGCAAGCCAGTAAAACTCCACACAGTCATGCCAACCTATTGAGCCCAATGCTATTTAGCAAAGCTCTACAATCATAGGCCATCATAAACCTATTTTGAAGACAACAGAAACAAGGGACTCTAGATCAATTGACTGAAATAACATTATTCAATGCCATTGTAAACCTTGGGTCCAGGATACAGGATGTGGAAAAAAATATCCAGGGTAAGAAATAGAGGGGGGTTCCAAAAGTTGGTTTTCCCATGCCACTGTCATTTTTAGTGGAGCTTGCATCTGCTGATGTTATATGAAAATGTATTTGACACTGTTATGTTCCTTTCTCCTCCTGGAGATGTGAAATCCTAGTATGAACTCCTTAAAATGGCTGTAGAAAGTGGTTGGAATATGCACAGTATGCCATTTTTATTGCTATGATTCTAGTGATGTTATAATTATGTAACCCAACTTTTAGTTGTCTATTGTTCGCTAAGGCAAGTAGGTGATTGACTGATTGTGCATTACTGGTTGTACATATTTGCAAAGGTGGATTTACATGCAATAGTTACCCAAGTGGGTGGAGCGTAACTTATACTTGTACAGTCAAGTGCTGGAAGCTGATGCGCAGGTTGATTCATACATGCTTCCATAGCTACATACCATTTTGGTAGGTAAAAATGAACAGCAGATCTTTCCTACGCAACGAAGTGACGGGAGTCAGGGTGGAGGCACCGGTGTGTGTGGGTGTGTGTGTGTTCAGAGAGCGTGTTTCTGACCTCCCTGACACTGCCATTCTTTGTGGCCCCGCCAGGGCAGGGACTCTTAATTAGCCCAATAATTTTAGTTTATTGTGGAGCATTAGCAGAGCTGGGTGCTTATTGTTGGTTATGTAACCACAAAAATATTTTGTGATTCCACAGGCCAAAGAAGGTTATTACAGCTTTGCCACGGTGAGATGCACTTGGGTTTCACATGCATTCGGTGCACCCACTTGGATGTGCTCTCTGAATTGCCCTGTGCCTCCACTCCTTCACTTTGTTGTGTAGGAAAGATCTTCCAAATGAACTTGGAAGAGGGGTATTGCAGGCTAACCAAGTCTGGTACAATTAAGGTCCACCCATTTCAACATCAGGGACTGTCGTGTAACCACATTTGCAGGGATATCACTGGGCAGGGGTGAGCAATCTTGAATATCATTAAACATTAGTGTTGGAGGAAATATGCAATTATTCAAAACACTGGTTGCCATCAACTACTTCCATAAAAATTGAAATGGAAATTCGTGCAGATTACATTCTTCTCCTGTGGCCATGCAAGATACAAATTAAATTTGCAAAGCTGGATATCATACCTCTAAGAATTAATAGGAAAAGAACCAAGCTATCCTTTTTCATATTACTTTAATCAAAACAATCCCCATTTAAAATCATTTGGGGCAAGGCAAAACCAGTATGTGGACACCTCCATTAATTCTACAACTTCCCAACTTGTCAAATTTTTTAGGCTCTAAAGCCTGGTTTCACCATTAATTATGGTAAATCATGGCTGCAGAATTTTTCCTTGTCATTAATTGCTATGTAAATTTTGCTTTCAACAATACCAACAAGGTTGGATCCTTGGACAACACACTACCTTCAGTAGTGGCACATGATCGTATTTTACAGGCTACACCTACACCTCCAAATGCCCAACCAATGTATCCTGATAATAACGTTCCACTTCTTGTAAGGCTCCGACAGGCATGTAGTGGTGTTAGTGCATCCATTGCACCACTTCAAGCAAGTTATATCTATGGGTGGATCTTTGCTGTACTGTCACAGGAATGCTCTCTGATGCTCTACAACATGTAGCTTATTTACTTGAATGGAGGCTGCTTGTCGTTGGTACCCAGTTCATGAGCTCTCTACTGATCATTCAAGAAACATTCAACATCAAAGGCGCAAGAGATTCATTACATTTCAATAAGACTACTTCAGTAGTTTTGGAAGAGGTTTCTTACCCTGAGCATTTTTAATTAAAGAACATCCTGCATCATCATCATTGTTGTTCTTGCTGCTGCTGCTATTATTTTATTACAGTAGAACCCCGATTATTATCTGACTCCTTGTTTTTTTTGTTTTTTGTTTAAATCCGACTGCCCCGCTCCAGCAGTAAATGTTTTCTCATGAAATACTGTAATGTTCTACGCATTTGTTTGTTTTGCCTTAGTTAAATTGTAAATACAGTACAGTAGTGTGTGTGTGTAAAAGAAAAATACTTCATTATTTCTTAGAAAACCATAATATTGTACTTTATTTTATTTTTATGGTTTTTGTTGTTTGATTAAAGCTTTTTTACTCCTCATATTATTGTCTGACCTTTTCGGTTATCTTACGATTCTCCAATCCCGTGGGTGACGAATAATAATCAGAGTTTTACTGTATTATTATTATTATTACTATTATTATTATTATTATTATTATTATTATTATTATTATTATTATTATTATTATTATGTGTCTTAGATTAATTATATTATTAGCCCAAGGTTGTGAGACTTATTCTTTGATTTTTGGCTTGAAAAAGAAGCTTGTAGTGGGAATCAAGCACTGTGGTTGTCATCCATGCATAAACAAATTCAAAGAACCAACTTTATACTGTTATAAAAATACAAGGACAACATGAAAGAACCTGAGATGGCCTGCCTAAAACATTATATGGCAGTAAACAAGGCACTGGTAATTAAAAACAAAACACAACTATTGGCAACATAAACGATATTCAACAGTGTGGGGTGCCCCATATTAATTGCTTTGAGCAATTCCCCAACATTTTCCAATGCATACAAACATTTAATGAAGTAACATGCAGGATAACCAAAAATCTGATTAGTATATATGGCACGGAATTAAAACACAGCCAACAAACACAAATCACAGGAAGAGTCAGCCAGCCAGGTACAGTGATAATACTGCTGTCCTATACAAGACAAACGACATTTCAAATGCAGCTAAGGATCAAATTTCCACACAATTACTTCTTGATATAGTTTGGCCATAGCACCCAGTCTGATGACTGCATACCGACTCATACTTACAGCATGGTATGGCTTTGGCCCGTCACTTCAATTCCATTTTCCTTATAGATCTTATTTTCCCTCCCTCTGCACAAAAGTGGACATTTGGAAACCCGTTATAATCATTTTCCAGTTCCATGGGTGATTACTGATTAATATGGAATGGCAGGGAAGTTTTACAGTACTTAACAAGGAGGGCCTTTTCCTGCATTGAGGGGAGAATTCTCACCTGTGAGTCAATCCCATCAACACAAGGTGCAGCAGCAAGAACTCATCACTGGGCAAGGCCTTCTCTACATTATCAGAGTACAGAGACAAACATGTGCTAGAGTTATGATGTTTTGTTTTCATCAACTCAAAGAGAAATTGCTGATGTCACTCACCAGACAATTCCTGGTAAGCATTCTACCAATAAGACAACCAATCGCTCTAGTGAGTGACATCAGAGTTTGATTATTATCAGCAGCATCCACCAAAACAAAACAGCATAGTTCTAGAACAGAGCTGTCTTTATACTATGATAATATAGAGAAGGCGCTGCCCAGAGGTGGAAATTGTTACTGCTGCCTTAAGGCCATTTCACACAAAAAAAAACGCGCGGCAAACGGCGCGCGTTGCGGCATATTTATTATTTATATTTATCATTGCCAATAATTAATAATAATTGGCAGGGCAGGTGTTTGCCGCTTGACGCTGCCGCAAAATCTTTTTGTGTTTTGGCCTTTATGACCCCCAGCAGACAAATTAGGCGGCGTCAAATTCCCCAGTCAGAATTCTCACTGCAGTGCAGAATAATTCCCCTGTTGACGGAACACAAAAGCCATCAGAATGGTCAGCCATAACCCAACAGTGAATTACTGTAGTTGATAATTTCAACATTGAATTTCAGGTATTTTGGTCCCATGGGGACTTTCTTACCACCTCAGACAGCTACAGTTAACAGTCCATTGGAACGGGTAAAGCTATGAGTCGAATCTTCATCTATTCTGAAATGCTCATCAAAGCTAATTCTGCTTGGCCATAATTGGCACTTACATATTTTTGCCAAAGTGTAGTTAAAGTATCTGGGGTACTTTAATCTTAATTTTAAATGGGTGTTGATTGGAAGCAGTATCATCAAAATTTGCGTTTCTTACAAAATTAACTAATGCTATTAAATGCCAATGTTAACAAAAGATGGCTGGAAAAAAATCGACTTCCTTTGCATTTGTGGAAAAAGCAATACAAAGTGGGACCTGTTTTACCAAATGTAGTGGCACACAGAATGGGAGGCTTGTTTTGGCAAAACTTACTTTGTAACAATATAGTAATAGGAGTTAGACCAGCTTTTAGAAGCAGATAACAATCAGGTACTGTTATTTCCTGATCAAGAACAAACGATTGTCTTTAACAACAAAGAGGAGGAGAATGTGACCAGATACTTTGAGCCCAGGGGAGGTCATGCCATAACATTTCCATATAGCTCAGGCTGAGTCAACAATTCCAGCAGAAGATACCACAGCAACAGACCAATGACAAAGGCCACCACTACAATGCTCCTCCGCGGTTCCTGATAGGCCAGGAGTTCCGAGACGTCTGGGAATCCCATATGGTTGCAAAAGGCATGCACCACAAATGGAGCTAAGAAATGGCCTGAAAGTTAATGAATGGTAGTTAGTAAACTTACCAACTGTGGCACACATGCAAAATGGTCTCAGACTTTTCTCCTGAAACATGTTTTGAAATTTCGAAAGGCTCCATGGCTAGGGTTGTAACTGCTGGGAAAAAGCCCAGATTTTTTGGGGGCAAAACCCGGTTTTTGTTCGTTTTTTTTTCCAAAGACCAGAAATATTTTATGAAAAATCTGCACATATTATTTACTTTCCAAATATTTTACACAGAAAATAATGAGATGAAATCTGTCTTATAAAATATTTCATTTTCTGTGATGCCAACTTGTACAAAAATGGAAAAACTAGTCATCAATTCTGGACATCAAGCTACCACTACTGCTTGTGCCACCATTTTCTTCGCTAGAATCAGCTTCGACTGCAGTAAAAGTGCTGCAGGATTTTTTAAACGAGTTTTTAAATGGCTTCAATCATCAAAACCAATTTTTCATGTAATGTATTACCAGTTGTACTATAATTATCCCACACATGACTTTTTCTGGTATATATACATAGAATATATGCCTTTTTGTGTAATTATATTATCCAATTCCCAAAGAATCTGTTGGGTTATTTGCCAGTTGTAATCATCTTGCATTTTGCTGTCTTTCTCAGCATTTTCGTTTAAAGCAAATATCTGGCAAATGCCAATACACTGGATGGATATAATGTTTTGGACAACTAAATTTTTAGCACGTATGAAAGAAAACCAAGCAGCATGCAAACCAGTTGTAATAGCTAACTGATCTTTGGTGATGTTCAAGTCACAATATGATTTGGCATGAAAACAATCATACTAAAGGGGAGCAAAAGGTATGAAATTTATGCTTACATTTTTTTTATATGTGACAAGCATCAACAAAGTGCAGGCGCTTTTCATAAAACACTTAGGGTAGGCTACATTATTGTGAATGCCCTACATAAATAGCTTTGGTTTTTTTGCCAGGGAAAAATATCAAAGTATCTCAAAAGATTCTATTAAATCAGTGCAATATGGACTCTTTTTGGCCCAGAGATATTGACAAAATATTCCCACCAAAAACACTGTTTGTGCAGTGATTGGTTCCTGGAGTCCTTCGGGGAATCCTCCACAAAAGAGGAAGAATCAAATGCCGTGTGGTTCGATTTCTTCAATTGATTTCTGGTATTAATATTAATAATTTGACTTTTCTGAAGAGAGGGATGTAATAAGAACTTGATAGTGTGCATAAAAAGCCCAAAAATGGTACAAAAAGTAAATATGTTAGGAGGAAAACCAATTTTTCCCAAAACGAACGTTTTTTTTTCCGGCAGTCAAAACTTCCAGCTTTTTTACAATCCTATCCAAGGCAGGATTGATGTTGGTGCACATCATGATTATTTTTAGCAAAGGTAATTCTTAATAATATTGAATTAAAAATGAAACACCCTTATGGTCCCATATCCACCATACCCTAACCTGCAATTTCCAGCAAGTCTGACATTCAAGAACCTAATCATGAGTTTTTAAATATGATGGAAGTTAATCATAATAGCTGACATCTCAAGTCAGAAACAGAGAAGACAATCTTGGCAAAATTTCTCTGCACATAACAGGACGTTCATTTCTCTAAAAATGGGTTAAACAAGTACACTAGTAACACTGAGAGTAACTAAATGGTCCATGTTTTATCATTATACATGATTTATTAATCGCAAGTAGTTGTAGCCCACACTATTAATTTGAATTACCACATGTTCCATGGAAAAGTCATATACTGTATTTTCTTAAGATTGCAAGATTAATTGAATCGTGGAAATCAAAACCACGCTATCTTGCATTTTCGAGATTTGCGAATCTCGACCTTATTGAACGAAGCCTATAATAAAGAAAATACGGATCGCACATGCGTGATATTGGTATCCACGGAAAGATTTGGCGAAACTATCGACAGACCAGGTGGTCCGAACCCTGTGAGTTCAACGACGACTGAATGGCAAGCGGCAGTTGGACGCCCCCGCAGAGGCCCCAAAAAAGATAGCGTGGTTTTGACTTCCACACTGCCGTGGAACGTAAAACCACGCTATATTGAGCGAAAATCAACCTTATGATGCACGAAACTCGCAATTATGATTCGCAGAATAGAGTGCAGAAAAAATAGTTCCGTCGAAACTGAACCGATACCAGGTGGTTCGACGCTCGTAGCTCAAGCAGGAGCCGTACAGTGAGCGGCAGTAGTACACCCCCCACTTGCAACATACCCCGATCACAGCGTGGTTTTACATTCCATGGAACACAGCGCGGTTCAGTTTCCATGGAAACTCTATTCTGCGAATCATAATTGCGAGTTTCGTGCATCATAAGGTTGATTTTCGCTCAATATAGCGTGGTTTTACGTTCCACGGCAGTGTGGAAGTCAAAACCACGCTATCTTTTTTGGGGCCTCTGCGGGGGCGTCCAACTGCCGCTTGCCATTCAGTCGTCGTTGAACTCACGGGGTTCGGACCACCTGGTCTGTCGATAGTTTCACCAAATCTTTCCGTGGATACCAATATCACGCATGTGCGATCCGTATTTTCGTTATTATAGGCTTCGTTCAATAAGGTCGAGATTCGCAAATCTCGAAAATGCAAGATAGCGTGGTTTTGATTTCCACGATTCAATTGATAATGTTACTTTCAGATTCAATGTTTCATGTTGCAAATATCAAAAAAGACTTAGGGTAAGCGTGGTAAGTGCGGAAGGTGGCAGGAGCTATCAAAAATCATGTAATTGTTCACATCAACCTCTGCCCACTCTACTAAAAGTAGCACAATCTGCTCCCTTTCGTCACATTGAAAAAAAATGGCCGCCGAACTCAAGCTGGTGTTTTCACTTCTCCGGTGAGAAGGTAAGTATCTTTTACAGAAAATATGACAAGTCTTGAATCTCATGCTGCGTAACCGCTCTGGCACAGGACGCAAGAGGTTAAGGTGTTCTATCAAGCTGTTATTGTTCTGTTTTGGTGGCATAATCAGGCTGGTTTTCAAAATGGTACCTAGTAATGTGTGTATATTGACAGAAATGCAATATTGGTAGGGTAAAGCTAGTGGTATGCAAAAGAGGTGACAAGACATCATTATGTGGGCACAAATAACTTCCCTGACTGGCGACAGGCTAATTTCCAACACTGATGTGAAAACACTTCCACATAATGCATTTTAATCAAATAATGCCAGTACTGTTAACCAACCTGTTGTGGAGCAGAAAATAAAAGTTTGTCCTGTAAGATCTTCTTGCTATTTTTTTATTAGGAATAAACAGACTGACAAAGAGGAAGTTTGTGTCTTTGCGCGACTAGTCCTATGCAACCCGAACAATGTTTATTAAGACTGAGAGAGGATTCATTCACTTACCCTATATCGCGGGGCAAGTGCGACACTATCAAGCACCAAGTGCATATTTTAATTATTTTTTGTAGCACCCTCATAGGTGAATGTTATGCGATAGGCCACTTTGAAAGGCAATAAGATAAGGTATATTGTCCATTACTTTTTTTCTCACTTGCTAATTACTGAGGAAATAGTATGCACCCGCTATGCACCTTAACTATAACTCCATCTGCACTTACCCTACTTTACCCTACATCAAGCCCATTTGATAACATTCCTTTTACACCAGAAGCATCAGAATAACCAAACTAATGGTAACAAAACAATTTAAAATAACAAACACAGTACTGGTATTACATCTTACCTGTACGATAAAATAGGTAGGCTGAATAGGCACCAAAAATGGTTGTGTAGGAGAACTGGAAGCATGAAATGAACAGCGCTCTACTCCATTCAGTGCCATTTTTAACACGCTCCAGAGTGTGGTGAAAGTGAGCTGTAATTAAATGTAACCTGTGACTATGTATAGCTTACGAGCAGAAAATAAAACCAGGGATGGAAAAAGTACCGCTTCCTTCCAAGAAGCGCTTCTTTTTTCCATGTGCAGGGATAGAAAAAGAACCGCTTACCGCCCAAAGAAGCGGTTCTTTTTCCATCCCTGAATAAAACCATTCAAAGAACCTTATACTAAATCAATCAAAACATCACAAATTTTCCATAACAAGGAGTAGTCAGGAGACCTTCCCCTTCTTTACATGCTAATGAAGACTGAAAATTCGCGTTTTCTGGCTCATTATCATCTTTAGAACTAAATGGACTTCACCAAGTGAGACAGCAGAAAAATCAAGTGACATCAATAACTCTTAAACCTCTCAGTAATTCAGCACTTTTGGTTTCCAGGCAAAATGGCTGCAAATCTGACATACTTCCTTCAAACCACACCTTAGTTACAGGAATCCGCGGAATTGCTTCTACAGAATCCAACACATTCCAAAGTGTAGCAAACAAGACTTACCCACTCCAAAGAACAATGGACAAATTACAATGCTGCATTCAGGTGTGTAACACTGCAACAAGAGTGGCATCATGCACGCCCTGAAAGTAAATTCCTCTGAGAGTGGTGCCACCAGATGATTCCTCAACCATATCATGTTCTGGAAGGACGTGATCCAATGCATTGGCTCTGAAATGATTTCACATAGTTGCAAAAAAATTGTCATTTTTAGATTATGTTAACTCACCTAAGTACAGAGTCCAAATGCCACTTATGACTTGCATGACTAGAGGCCCCAAAAATAGGATCATTGTTAACAGCAAGGGCAAAACAACTGCTGCAAAGCAACCTTGCACTTTCAGACCAAGAATTTCAAGCATAGTTCCCTTCCGCAATGTCTCTCTTGTCGCAAACAGATACAGGAACGCTGGAGACACAAACATCATCACAAAGACGCTGATAAAACGTTTCTTGATCGTTGATGGATGGTTTCTGAAATGAACCAAAACACGGCAGTGGAAATCTCAGTAATTGTTTCAATTACAACAAAATAGATAAATAATAATTAAAATACACAAGCTGGTGTGCTGGTGTGCATTTGACTGTTTTCCTTTTATGGTTCAAGCCAAGATGAACAACACTGAAGGGATACAATAGTGCCTTCCCTCACAATACAAACAAAATTTCTCTTCAATATGCTCCACTATTTCAGGACAAATCATTGTTTCCAGCAATGCCATTTAGTTGAAACGACCATGAAGGAACTCCCAGCACATTATTCCACACTTACAGGTTCGGTAAAACTAGATTGTCCTAGAGAGACATCAGCTATTTATGACATGATTGAAACATGTTGCAGCATTTTATACTTACTCTACATATACAATATGTTTTTAAAATTTACCCGGGCTGTGGAAAACAAAGTCAGTTGCACTCCTATATTGGGCTGCCATCAGACAGTCCCATACCCACACTAAAACCTCAAGAGAATCTGTTTTTCACTAGAAGCAGTTCCTTCCTCAATTTTAAAGGCAGCATTTAAGTGGCAGGGACTGCAGTCATCAGGTTGTTGAATGACAGATAAATGCGTTCACAGATCCATTACGCCATACTGAATCAATATCACAAATACGTAGGTATGCCAGACCTACCATATCAGTTAACCATTTTCAGAAGCAACATTGCTATTCAGAACCTTGTAATTCCTCACAAAACTGGAAGCTCCGAGGGACAACACAGTGGTGTAGTGGTTATGACAGCCTTCCATCCCCACATTTGATCCCCAGGCTGGACAGAGGACAAATTCTCTAGTGGTAGGAATTTCTACAGGTTCTCTCCATGTTTGCATCGGTTATGTATGAGTTCCCCCATTTCCTCTCACCCTCCCCTATGACAGAGTAGCTGCTTTTGGCTCCCTCAACCAACTTGCTGTCCCCTAACTCTACATGTATGACGTTACAAATCAAAACAACATTGGTCGACTCCTACCCACACGGAGTTGACCCAATCTATCACTAACTAGCATGGTACCACTCAAGTAGCATGTTGTCACATGGCATGAAAGTAATTACTCCAGCATATACCTGCACCTCACAATGACTTTGTACCTGCTGTGCGGTGACTGCCACACATAGAGGCTGGCCACATATGTGACAGATAATGAAAGGCAAGCCACGGTGGAGAAGAAGCATGGTAACTGACTGACTAGGCCACCACCGCCGCCTTTGTTGCCATCATCTGCTACTCCCGCATCCATTGATACTTTGCTATATTTTTCTTTCGCAGCCTGACCCTTTTTTTTTCTTTCTTTTTCGAAGAGCCAAGAGCGGATTACGGCATGCAGCACTTCCCTGACGTCATTTCCCACACGATCATCAATGAGGCAGATATTTGACGAGAGTATGAAATCGGCAGGATTTTCATGACGCTCTTGGCCCTATTTAATTGTTTCCTTATAAGCGGGATGGTGTGATGTGAAGATATCCTGTTACTGCACGGCACGGTGAAGTGCGCGTGCGCAGGGCAGATGGCAGGAGAGGCAACAGTGCGCGCTTCTTGAACTGAATTGCACCGTACAAATGTCCATCTGTCATCGAGGTTACAACTGTCACAATAATCCTCAAGCTTGAAATCAATGCAAGGCAATGGTAGATTGACATTGTCCAGTAAAATTTTAATGCAAAATTCATGATAAATATGGTGTTTTGACTCATAAAATCTAATGTCCAGTGATGATACTGATTAACTTTCATTGGATGTTCACTGAACAGTGATATCGAGCACTGGGGATTCAGGGTATTGGTTATGGACATTTCTGAAAGTTCGTTGAACGTTCGTGTGTTACTAGGGTATATTGTTCAATGCCCTTAATTACAGTCGAAGCTTCACCAATTATACCTCTCGTGTAGTAGTTTGATTAGAAGTATAGTGAGAAGTTCATTGTCGCATACTTCGTTAGGACAATCATCGCATTTCTGAGAAGGCATATGGGGAAAATGTAACAGCCTCTTCCAAGGTCACAAAACAATGCTAATAATAAGAGGGAAGGAGGGGACGCTGTTGTGTACCTGCAGATAAGTTCATGCCGTCTTTTTAAAACTTGAATAATTGTTCAGCTATTGCCTATTGCATCCGAACCTTTATTGTTCAAGCCTCATACTGGTGCTGCAATTTTATTATACCGTAATATAGCCAAACTAAAGGATTTCAGACAATCGGTAATGCCGTATAGGCTACCTCGTCTTCGCGTAGCCCTGGGCAGAGAGTGGGGCAAATCTGTCCTGCAAAAATAATAAAGCGGAAAAAAAGGACCTGACCAAGCGAAGGTGACGGCGGGATTTGAACCCTCCGGGCATCGCATCGGTATGAACAATAAAGCAGTGTCCCCCTATTACTCAAAAAAATGGCCGAATCTGTCGCGTATACATGTAAATTGTTGTTACGGGTTATATTTCGAGTGTAAGCAGGGATGACTAATGAGTCACGTGACACCCTCTCTCAAGCTCCCTCTCCTCATGTCTCTCCCTCTCCCGTCTGATTGGCCACTCCTACTTCAACTTCCGGCCCAATGGAAAAAGGCAAGGAGGGATGGTGGGTGGAAGGTATCGTGGTTGTCACTTTTGAAAATATCGATACTACCTCCTTTTACTTTTCGATATAATCGACCGCTATATTCAAAAGCATCCAGCAATTCCAGACTTCCAGATCATTTCCTAGAACTTGTGGCATGGTGTTACATTATGCCTGAGATGTCTCTATATCATTTAATACCAATGTTTTCGTTTGATATGACAAGATAAATGTGAATAACAAGATTGAATATTCGCATGTGTCGATGTGTGCACGGAATGATGCGGCAAGTAAATGACTTTGTTGTGGTGGTAGTTCCCAGCTGTCAGATGTATATACAAGGTCGCTACACCCCCTTAAAAAATGTAGGCTATTGCATAATTGTTGTCCACCTGTACCTCATTGTTGGATTAAAGGATAGGAAAAGGGAGAGGGGCTTGAGAAAAAAGGCTACAAGTAGTAAGGCACAGAGCCGGCCCGCAGGGGTCGCGGGGACCTTCCAAAACGGGGGGGAATGGGGTGGAGGGGATTCAGGGGTCCCGCCGAGATCCCGTACATTATTCGCTCCAATTTGCACCTTTTCGCGGAGAAGTGAGAGAGAAGAGCATGAATATTTCATGGCATTGCGAATGTGGCCATTCTTAGATATGTTGCACGTATTTAAACAAGGTCTCTAATGACACTTTGCATGCATATTTTGGATTTTTAATTCGTGAGATATTTGCGGTCAAACGTAGGGTTCATTTATAAGAAATGAATAGTACTGGAAGCAGAGATCAAAGGCAGATTCGGCGGCTGCGTTAGCGAAAATCAAAGACACAAACAGCCTGAATGTGGGTGCCCTGCAAATTCGGGGCCCAGACGAGTGACTTCTCTCCTAGTCACAGAAGCGGGGCGCCTGCGCCCTCTCTGCCACTCGTCTGGGCCCCGAATTTTTAAGTATATCTTGTGGCGGCCACAAATCCACAATGACAATATACTGATATGCTGTATAATTTATTGAGCTCTCCACACATATTGTTAAAACAATATGTGTGGAGAGCATGAACCATACTGTAAAACCATATACGGTACATATTGTATTAGTTCAAAACCGTGGTGCACATGAAAATGTTGGATATATTGTAACTTCCACCACCTCCCCGTGACACTGTTGTTTTGTGCATCTCACAAATAAACCGCACTTGGATAATTCGATATTGAGGAAATGCTAATACACAGCAAGACTATTTACCTTTTCATTGCCTCATTTACAGCCGCTGATACGTATCCATTATAGTTTTAGCAATTTTCTGTTCGGAAACCCTGAGAAGAGGTTGAAGTTGACTTCGGTCCTTTTATTCGTGCTTATTATTAGCAGCTCACTTCAATCAGGCAGGAACAGTGATCTATAAGATTAACGCGTCTCTGACTGGCTTGTGACCTATGAGGCAATGACCCGTACGATTTATTGACTGCTTGGTTGGGACTTACAAATTAATACTTCCCATAACAATAAAGTACTATACTTAGGGAACGGGACAGGCACTTGATTACCTGCGGCAGCAATTGACGTAACATTTCGACCAGAGTGCCAAAAAGTGTTACCTCTAAAATAATGCTTTAATGGCCTATGCTGGTAGTTATAAGTAGAGTGAGAGGGAAAAGAAAAATCGAACAAAGTTTTCTGTAGGTTGTAGAGTCAAGAAATTACTTGGTAGACATAAGAAAGGGAGTAAAAAAGAAAGACACAAAGAAAAACACGAAAAATACGAAATAAAAGGGGAAATGGGAAGGGAAAAAAACGAAAATGGAAACTGGTCTCGGACCAGGCTCGAACCTACGACCCTTTGATCTTCTGAGACCGTGCTTTGATCTGTAAACAACAACGTAAACAGCTGCAGCGTTACCAAATGGGTCACTCAACCTTTACTTGTTTAGAACGTTCCAATTCGGGCTCTATCCCCGTCGCCGGGGCCACATTTAATTGCTTATTACTCGAAAATGCTTGAGCAGGTTGTGATTTTCACATATTCATACTGGGCATACTAGGTCATCAGGGGGGAGAAGAGAGAGAGAGAGAGTCAGTCATAGAGGTAGACAGTAATTACAGTACAGTGGCAATATAGCCTAGTAGTTGAAGCAGTAGTAGAGTCAGTTGTTGAAGTCTGGAGACAGCAGACCACCAGTGGGTCCAGCAACAATAACTCAGAAGACAGGGAAGCTGCACCCGCGACGCTGATCCCTTGGAGGGGAGGCAGCGCAGCGTCGCGTCGGCGGAGTCCACCGAGACGTACAGGAAGGAACCTCACCAGACCAAGCCAACTGCAAGGCACAGCAGGAGCGGTGAGACGTGAGACTTCGGTGAGACTCCCACTGTGCACCTGTACGAAACTGTTATTAAACTGAGAGCATTCTTGGAGCCTATGTGTTCTATCCCTGATCACCATCCCATTTGTTTATGACGCGACAGATCCTATAGGTACAGGGGTGGGGCAAGGCCGGCTCTACCCATAACCAGGTGGAAACACTTTCACGAATAGAGCTCAAAACGTAACAACATTATAAAATTTTACTCAGAAAAAAACATTATTACTTTTCAAAACACGACCTTAGACACAACAGTATCAATCTCTACACAGGATTACCGTAATATCATCGGCATGCAGAAGTCCTCTATAATCCTATTTTGTCGTTTTGACTTTTATACATTTTACATGCCCTATCTTCCAGTGAAGTCCATTTAGTCCTCAAGATTAACGAGCCAGCAAGACATAATTTTGCTGTGATCATTATTCGCATGTAAGCAAGTGCAAGGTCAAATCTGCTGTGCTTTTGATTACCTCTTATCTGGTATTTTGTACTTTGCGGATTTCTCCTGCATACCCACATGTGGTGTTTATTGACCCACACATTTAAATTAAGACTGGTTGCACCAACTCGGGATTCAGTAAGATTACGAGTATGCCTACCTATGCATAATCAGATGTTTTTATCTAATCTTTTGTACAATTGGCCCTTAATTATCCGATAATATTTATTTGAAGAGAAAATAATTGCGTCCAGTTTACTCCAAGGCTCCAAAGCGTCAGATTCCTACTGAATCCCGTGCTGCTGCAATGGGCGCCCCTTAGAAATGCATCTGTCGGTATTGCAAATATTCCGTATCAACTGCTTGTTTTCAATGAATGCTAGGAAATTCTCTCCCTCGTCTCACTAATCTTCCTCCCAAGGGACTATTTCATCAACGTACAATACGGTATGTGACAAGAATGAGCATTTGTTTTCAACGGAATCGCACTAGGAAACACAATCAGTGCAAAACACTTTGTATCGATAGTTAGCATCGTATCCTCTGTATACATATCGATATTGCTTATCGATACGCATCTCAAGTGGGGGGAGGAGGAGGAAGGGGGGTGGGGAGAAGGAGGGTCGGGGGGAGGGAAAAGACATGTAGAGAGTATCAAAATGGCTCCCGGTTGGCAGTGTTCCTGAGAACAGTGAAAAGAAAGGGAGCTGCGAGGAGGCAGCCACCTCTGTGTACAGTACAATTTCAGGACTGTAGCCTGATTCTTCCCGAAATACTAGTATTACAATCTGGCTGTAGCTCCGAATGGTGAAAGTTCGGCGGCGACAGTGAACTTGCCAGGGGCGAGAAGAGCCAGACTGGAATAGAGAGTATTGAGTCAGCTGCACAAAGCATCAACGATGCCTAGCGCGTCAGTGGCATCGTCCCGTTCTTACCTTCGTCGATCCAGGAGGAAAGGTGGAGGTGGATCTGGGGGAGGAGCAGGAGGAGGCAGGAGAGGTGGTGCTGTCTCAGCTAGATCACACTCTGGTGAGAATACACATGAGTCCACACTTGTGTCTCTTACGGAAGGGTCTGGAGTACTTTCACCTGGGCAAAGGACGTGTGGAAAACCATGCAATACCCATTCTGCTATTCTTAAAAAGTCACAACTGTAGTGTGCAATGATGTTGTCACTTGTCCAGTAGCAGTGGTCTAATGCAAGCATATGAACAACACTTGCTCTAATCACATGTTGTAGTTACGGCCTTGGCAGGATAGTGAATTGGTGTTGTAAGGTGGCATCTTGTATGTCGTGAGATGCTGAAATTAGTTCCAGTAAGGTTATTTGTGATTGGTTAGTACAGTGAAACTTGTATACAGGGTATTCCAAGCATCAGTTGTTTTTTTTTTTTTGTTATCACTAATATTGTTCAAAGTAGTTTAGTGTGGCTTGTTGTGCCAGGATCCAGGTGCCCAATTTTTCTTAAGTGGTCGAACATAGCAATTGCTGTAGTATTGGGCACGTGGATCAGGAAATTTCCAATAACTAAAGCAACCCACATACTCGAAACACCCATCAATACTATGGCAACAGTGACAATCACCATTATTAATAGTGACATGGTATCAACAGTGATTGATTGATGTTTACAAAACCATGGCAACAGGCTGTGCGAAGAATGGGTTTTGCAGTTAGTTATCCCTAAGGCAACATTAGGTCATAGCCCGAGAAGGCAGATTTGTGGAGAGAAACGATTCATGTATGGGTTTTGGCACCCGTTTCTCACCCCCTTCACTGCCCTTTCTTAGCCTTTCACCCATGCACCCCCCCCTCCCCCTCCCAATATTATTTTAGACCCTTCCCCTTCTTGTAGGAGTATTTTGTCACAGAAATATTGATAAGAAACATGAGTTTTTTTTTTTTTTTTTCGCTCTGCTTGCATATCACAATGATATTTTGCCATGCAAGAACCCTTGGGGTGGGGAGTTATAATATCACATTGGGAACATAAATTATGCAGGGTGGATCCGCTAACTCTGGCAAAAGTCACAGGGTGGCTCGAGGCCCCATAGGCAAGTATTTTGAGCTTAGGTACCCATGTCCGGAAATGCCTCCGTACGGGGGTACGGTCGTTTCCACCTTTAGTATGTTGCGCCTGGTGGGTAGGCAACCCATCGTACTCGAGACTTGCAGGCGTTCATCAGGTTTTGCGCTTGACATTCGCAATAATTGCGAGTGTCAAGTGCAAAACCTGATGAATGCAACCTTCAAGTACAATGGGTTGCCTACCCACCAGGCGCAACAGACCAAAGGTGGAAACGGCCGTACCCCCGTACGGGGGCATTTCCGAACATGGGTACCGAAGCTCAAAATACTTGCCGATGGGGCCTCTACTGACCCTGTGATTTTTGCCAGAGTTAGCGGATCCACCCTGTAGATTCCTTAGTTCCATATGATCGTAAACATTGGCTTAGTTTACATGTTACCATCGAAGCATGTTTTTAAGTTCCAGAACTGGGTGAACTGCATTCAGAACTATTTCTATATTACCAGCATGAAAACAGGTTTCCAAGTTCTATGTTCTGGGTTTTGATGGTTTAGTCTTAATGGTTTTCGATGTGCACTCGGCGGTCCTCTCTGCAAACTCCCTCCAGGTGGATCATGGATGTAAAAAAGAAAGTAAGAAAGAGAAACACTGGTCATGATTGTTTGAAGCCTTTTTATAAGCACACTACTCTTTTATATTTGGTACTTTTCTCTGTCCTGATCGCCACTATGGATATTTTCTGGAATTGCCCTCTCTTCTGTTATAGTCAACTTCTCTCTTCAAATTTCCATGGAGATGTTGTCATGCAGAAGGAGGAGTTAACAGTGTCAAAAATAGAACAATTCTAACAGAAGAGAGTTTCCTATTCTTGACAATGCTTACTCCTTTTGCAGGAGGGCCATTCCAGAAAAAATTCATAGTGGCGATCCAGAAACTGAAATGTACCTTAAATTTATACACACGCCCATACACACGTACATACAAGCATCATGGCAATGTTCTGTGAAAGGGTAGCTAGTGATGACTAGATGATACGATACCGTATGGCCGTATTAAACAAAGCATAACTTCCTGTATCATGATCTGGGGACTGGGGAATAGCACCAACCTGTGTTTGTTTAGCAAGCAAACTAAGCTTAACTATCCAGGTACTGCTGTAAGGAAACTGCTCATGCATAAAAATTAAGGGGGAGGAGTGGCGCTGCGGTAACATGTGCGCCCACAGATGTAAGGGTCTCGGGTTTGATCCCAAGCCCGGGCTTGCCTCCCTTCATCTCGTGCAGAGTTGAGTCGTCTCTGGAATCTCCGACAGACTAATCCACCCGGAGGAGTTCACAAAATGTACTGTTTGAGACATTGCACATCCCCCCCAGTCACCCTTCCCTCACTCGCGGTACCCGGGCATTACAGAAAAGGACCAACAAAAAGCTTGCATACCTTAAAAAGCAATGAAGGTACCGTGCCAGATGCCCATTAAAAATGGGCGGTGCACTAACCCTATTATTATTATTATTATTATTACGACGGCCGATCAGAAAGTAAATGACAACTTTTTTTTCACAGCTATTCTTTATCGCACTCAAACACTACATGGTAGCCTACATATGAAAGCTGAACTATTTCACTATAAACTTCACAAATGGTGCAGCGGTAGTGCCACCAAGGCCCAGGTGGCAGTATTGCAGCAGTCCACGAAGATAGAGCACAGGAGTGTTGTGCGGTATGTTGAGGGCAATCGTTTCTTGGGACGAATTGTCACTGGTGATGAAGCCTGGGCTCACCACTACGTCCCAGAAAGCAAGATGTCCAGTATGGAATGGCGACACACAAATTCTTCACTGCCAATAAAGTTCAAGACCGTGCCCTCAGCGGGAAAAGTTATGGTGACAGTCTTTTGGGACTGGGAGGGTGTGCACGTGTGCTGCTCATTGACTTCCTTCCAAAGGGTATGACTGTCACGAAGGATGTGTACGGCCATACCCTCAGCAAACTTCGCTCAACCATTCGCAAAAAGAGACCCACCATGCCACTGGCGGACGTCGTGCTGCTCCACGACAACGCCCGTCCACATGTCACCAATTGGGTCAGAGCGAAATTGGTGTCATGGGGATGGGAAGTGCTTCAACACCCTGCTTACAGCCCTGACCTAGCACCTAGTGATTTTCACTTATTCAGTCCAATGAAGAAGCATCTGGCAGGGACGCACTTCGTAGACGATGACTCGCTTCAGAAGTCAGTGCGACAGTGGCTCCATATGCAGCCGGACACGTTTTATGAGGAAGGCATATTCAAAGTGGTGCATTGGTGGGACAAATGCCTCAATGTCCATGGAAATTATGTTGAGAAGTAGTGAGAGAGTTCAGCTTTCATATGTACCATGTAGTATTTGAGTGCGATAAAGAATAGCCGTGAAAAAAAAGTTGTCATTTACTTTCTGATCCGCCCTCGTATTATTATTATTATTATTATTATTATTATTATTATTATTATTATTATTATTATTATTATCATCTATTTCATCTTCTATATCAATAAAGACGGATGTGATTCTGTCTGTCTGTCCGGGATGCCAACCGTTAATTCGCCTAGCATCTGTGATCTGCCTCCTACACCTCAAACCTCTCCTGTCCTTCCGACCCGTCCTTCCTAAAAGTGTCATGGCAGCTCTCTGTGCATCGGCTCTGTGAGTGCAAATTTTGATGGGGCTACAGGTAGGTCTTTTCCCTTCATTCATTTCTTCCCGGGCAACGCCGGGTGCCGCAGCTAGTTATGCATAAAAATTGGAAATGATTATTTTGTGAGGGCATGGTTTACCATGTAGCAAAGAACTAAGTTGCTTGCCTTTTACCCCAAATGTGAAGGACCATTTTTGTGCAGATATTGTGAACTTAGCCAAGTCAAAATGGGAAAATAGCAAAAATTACTATATTTTAAAACTGAAATTGCACTTGTTATCGGCTTATTAGATTCAAAATTTTGCAACAAAGGCAACATTCTAAACTAAATTAAATTATTATTAACATTGCGATTTTTGAAGTTACCCTAAATTGGTTTTACCTGTAGTGATTCCACTTGTGCGGTTTCTCATAGTGAAAATTGTCACCTGTGAGGATACCGAGAATAATACTAATAGAGGGAGTAGTTGATTTATCTGGCTGTGGGTCAGAGGTTAAAATTTGTTAACCTTTATTCAAGATCATTGCCTAGTCCTTTGTCCGGGACCATATTTAATGCTTCCCATTCATGTACACTTTGATGAAAGTGTAAAACAAATATACATAGTATACATAGAAGTGGTGGATTAGGAGAACCACACATACCTTGCTTTGAGATGACTTTTTGTGGTCATTCAAGATTTTAACTGGTGTCATATTTCAATGTAAGATGTTTTCAAGGGTTACACCAACTTGTGCGTACAAAGTAGATATTTCTTAATGCGACATTACAAGTGGCAATGTCTATTTAACCTTCCAGTCAGAAATTTGAAATTTTCCCTCGTGTATGTTATATTACAAATGTGGTGTCCGAGAGATTGAAGGACTCAAATGGAAATAAAAATATATTTCTTACTAATGAAGCACTAACAAGATGACATTTCTGCAAAATATTTCTCATTGACTTTTGCATTTTATTCCAGAAGGGGATGAAGTCCTCTGCCCTAGTAACAATGAGAATGGTGGTGGAGTGCTAGTCCCAGCAAGTGTTGCTGGTGCATCTTCCTCATCCTCATCATCGTCTTCTACTGCCCCGTCTTCTTCGCCATCAACTTCGTCGTGTACATCAGGTTGCCCTCCAGGTGGAGGCCATCAGCCTCCCTATGACCTACGCCGCAAGTCTCCTAATTATGATGGCTGCCAGGCTGGCACCAGTGGAGGAGGCTCAAGTGATTATTCGCCGTCAATGCTTCCAGCCAGGAAGAGGGCAAGGAGGACCTGCTCCACAGGGCTTGAATGTATGATGAACTATTTATTAATCACCTATTCAATCTGCATGTTGAATGATAGCGAGTAGTACACTGGGTGACCGTTGATTTTATATTAGTGGCTCAAAAAACATTTGACACTTTCATGCTTATTTTAAACAATTTTGCATAGTTTTAATTTTATTTTTAATTACTTGCTGATGTTGCATTTAAGCTCTGAATTGCAATGGATTTCCAATTGGGAATGGCCCATTGGAGCAATTTGCATAGAACATGCATGACTGAACCCATTTTTGTAGGCAAGAGTACATGGCAAGCGTTACGGATGGGCCCTTGTAACTTAATATCACCAGCTGATAATGCTTTTGATAGGCAATAAAAAACAAGTGGTCCAAAGTAACTGGTTAAAATGAGCATTCCCAAAAAATTGCTCACCACTAATGTAATTTCAAGTAGAACACCTTGCACAATGGACCATATATGTATGCCTCTGCTTTAGACTAGACACACCCTTGCATGTAACTCTTGGTCCAGCCATGTCTGCCTGGTCTTACCGTTACCAACAACTACGTCACAGTATGAAGACTATGAACCTTCTTCACAATCTCATTAGTGATCTGTTCCATATGGCTAAACCATTGTCATACACCTACAAATCGTAACTTTACTGGTCCCACCAAGACCCCGTCTTTGTAATATTGTCTTGTTCTTCACCTATCCCAGTCACAGGTCACAGCACACAACCTATGGCCTACACTTGATTCTTCAGCCAATCTGATCAAACCGCATATGGCCACCATCCATGATTCTGGGAACAATATGGTTGTCAGTGAAATTTTGAAAACACCCATAAAAATTACCAGTGCATTAGAAAAATTCAGGTGCAGAAAGAAAATTCGAGCTCTCTAATTCTTGTCAGGCATGGTCCAAATTGAAATGTTTTTGATGCATGCCTTGACCAGTGCCGTAGGACCCATAATATGTGACATTAATTGAGTGAATATCGTCCCCAATAATGTGATATTAATATATTTAATATAATATCTTACCCCGTTATCAGCCTTTTTCGGCTCTTTAGGGGGAATTTTTGTTTTGTCTCGAACTCTTGCTTAAATGTTTACTTTTTGCTTTTTGGGATAGGATAGGGAAGGAAGGAGGCGGCTGTGGCCTTTTAAATTAGGAAGCAACCCCGGAATTCTCCTGGAGGGACCGTGGGAAACCACAGAAAACCACGGTTAGAGTTGCCGGCCCTGGGGCTCGAACCCAGGACCTCCCGATTAGCAGTCGGACCCTATAGCCACTCCTGCTGCTTCGGTCAATAATATGATATTCGAAAATGCATTGGCATTTATGCACATGTTCCTCTGTGCCTCTTTGTACACCATATGGAACATTGCATGCACACCAAACTCAGGTGGTAGGTGCACTTGGCAAATCCTTGATGATACAGGGTGTCAGAAAGCCAATGTCAGTGACGAGTAAGGAACAAGAGTGGGGTGTCATTGACTCCCTTCTCTCGGTGTCCTATGTAACAACGTGTTTTCTGAATACAAAGTGAGTTATAGCCTCATAATGATCTCTCTGTACGTCACAATAATTATTGCACGTGCATCAAACAGTAATGGTATTTTTCTCGTGGCGAATGCAAACCCATACCAGGTGTCAAAAAACCAATAGCAGCAATGAATCTATTGCTTCACTTCTTTATCTGGACCCCCCCCCCCCCCCCTTCCCTTGTTGACATAGCTTACTTCATGCAGCTGTACGTATACATGTGTAAGCTTACCTCATCCATGACTATGTATACAGCTGGTTAGCGATGCCATTAGCAACAGGAGAATGTGTCACAAGTTGTAGCCTACATAATTACATATGTGATATCAAAAAATTCTGATACAGCATGTTTATAAAAAGGTGTTCCATATGACTGGTGTGGAGGATTGCGAGGGGAGTCACATCTATTACTGTTCATGAGGCAAGGAAATATTTCATATAGTGTACATTGATTCCACTACAATTAAAGTTCATATAAAAACTTCTCTAAGGAACATTATAACTTAATGTTTGATGAATACAATTGAAAGTAACACAGATGTGCTAGTAAGACACATTATTTATACTCAGCCATGATGATTGCTTCCTAAATATGCAACTTAAAGTTGGCCTGTTGATCTTAGTTTGTGTGCTTTGCATTTTCTCTACAGTATCAGCTATATACAGTCGAATCGCTCGATGGCGAAATTGAAGGGAACCAAATTTCCTTTCGTTATATGCAAAATTCGTTATATAAAAAACGCGTTTAAACCTCACTTTTTTCTATATTTAGGCGTTATATTAAGCTCTGGTAGCGGGAAAAATAGTTAAAAAATTCTTCCGCGCTAAATTAGATTATCTCAAAGCACTGCGCAAACGCGACAGCAATAAGCTACAGAAAACACCTGATGACTGCACCAGATGCAGGCCAGGCCCTTCTCCTTTTCCGCTCGCACTGTCATCCCACCTTTTAGGCACATATGATAAGTCCGCGTCTGGGAATTCTGTTCCAGATGTGATTCGTTTTGCTGCTCAAATTTCCGATGAATTTTCCCAGGTTTTAACCACCTGCCTCCTTCCCTGGGGG